>CAUYON010070987.1:0-14789 GCA_963573935.1 Arctocebus calabarensis | reverse complement strand
TCGCAAGAGAATTGCCGAAGCCCAGGAGTTGGAGGTTGCTGTGAGCTATGATGACAGAACAGGAAGGAAAGAAAGGAAGATATAGGAAGAAAGAAAATGTATGTGCACAATACAATTATCTCTGTATGCAAACGACATGATGACATATGTAGAAACCTACACCCACAAAAAAATAAAAACTTAAAAAAAAAGAAATAATCAACAGAGTGAATAGATATTGTGTAGAATAGGAGAAAACATTTGCACACTATACATCCAACAAAGGAGTAATATCTAGAATTTACAAGGAACTCAAACACTCAACAGGAAAAAAAATATATAACCCCATTAAAAGGGGGGTAAGGTTATGAATAGACATTTTTCAAAAAAAGACAAATAAATGGTCAAGAAGCATATTGAAAAAATATTGAACATCACTAATCATCAGAGAAAAGCAGTATGATATCTTTTTACACCAATCAGAATGACTATTATTAAAAAGACAAAAAATATCTGGTGTTGATGAGGATTCAGAGAAAAGAGAACTCTTATGTACTACGGGTGGGAATATAAACTAGCCTAACCTCTATGGAAAACCCTATGGCGATTTCGCAAAGAACTAAAAATAAAATTATCATACAAGCAATCTCACTAATGGATATCTATGCAAAGGAAAAGAATATATAAAAAAGATACCTGCACTTGCATGTTTATTGAAGCACTCCTCACAGTAGCAAAGATATAGGATTACCTGAGTATCCCTCAACTTGAGGACGAGACAAATAAAACGTGGTACGTATATACAATGGAATGTGAAATCATGTCTTTTGCCTCAATATGGATAGAACTAGCGGCCATTATCATAAGTGCAACAACTCAAGACAACGAATGACAAATATCACACGTTCTCACCTATGAGTAGGAACAAAATGGAGGCAGAGTGTGGAATAATGGGAAATGGAAAGACTCAGAGGGGGTTAGATGATGAAAGATTGTTGGTAGGTGCAAAGCACATTACTCCAGTGATGGATGCACAGCAGGCCATGACTTCACCACAATGAATATTCATTGTACTCCATGAATATACACAAATGAAAAATAAATGAAAAACCTAGAAAAAATGAACAGTATTGAGAAGTAGAACCTCTTAGAGGGGCCCAAGTCATGAGACCTCTGCCTTTATGAATGGATTAATGTCATTATGATGGGAGTGGGTTAGGTATCATGGAAGTGGATTTCTGATGAAATCAGAATCAGAAACCAGATGAAAGGCTAACTTTGGCTCCCTTCTCCTCTCCATTTCCCTCTCCTCCCCCTCTATTTCCCTCCTCACCCCTCTCGTTCCCCTCCCCTCCTTCTCCCTCCTCTCTTTACCTCCTCTCCTCCTCTACCTCCCCTCTCTCCTTCCCTCCCACTCCTTCCCCTCCCCTGCTCATCTTCTTTTCTTTGCTCTGTCTCTCTCTTTCTCTCTTGCTGTCACTCTGGTGCATGTCATGCCTTTTACCATGTTACAATGCAGAAAAAAGCACTTGCCAAATATAAACCTCTTGACTTTGGACTTCCCAGACCCCAGAACTTTAAGTCATAAATGCCATCTTTATAAATTACTCAGACTCAAATATTCTGGTATAGCGGCACAAAAGAGACTAAGACAGATTCTTCTCTGTGGCAAATGACCCCACCTTCACTTCCCAGCAATATCTACTGGTTCCAAGCAGGCCTGTCATCACCTCCCCACCAGCTGTGCCAGATCTCTGTTTGCCCCACAAGGCAGGTAAGAATATCCATTTTTGCCTACTGCTGTATGGCCAGGGCCTAGCCAATGCCTGGGGCAGAGTAGGTGCTTAATTAATATGGGATGAATGAATGCACACTGAATAAATGAGTACATATCTTCCCTCCCCACCAATATCCTTCACATCAATCCCTTTGATCCTGCAGTAGATACTTAATCCAGTTCCATTAGAGCTCCTGCCAGGGCCTGAACCCCAAGCACTGAGCCCTCTGGATTGGCAGGTGGGAGAATTCAGGAGCCAAAAAAGGGCACAAGCCCGTGTCTGTGGCTTTACCTAATGTTTCATCTAGCTTTGGACCTCTTCTCTGGATCCTGAATTTGGTGCCAGCCCTCTGCCATGGAACCTTGGAGTGTCCTGGTTTCATATCCTGGGACTGAGTTTTCATCATCTCTTCTCAGGTCTTTGCCAAGCAGGAAGCAGATCCCTTAGAGCTCTGGTTTGCATAGCTTATTGTGTATCAGAGTTACCAGGGAGCTTGTTGAAAGTGCACTTCTTGGGGCCTGCTTTGAGATAATCTGATCCAGTATTCCCCAAAGCCTAGGTTATTATATTTTTAAGAAGCACATCTGATATTGCAGATGGTTCCTGGAGGATATTGTGAGATGTTCTGCTGTGATGCCTTGAGCCCAGGTGATTCCCAGATTGTAATGGGCCAAGCTGAGTGTCCTTCAAAACACGGCAGCCATGGCAGCAGCAAGGCGGCGGGTGGTGGTGGGTTCAAAACTGGCCCTGGCCAAAAACTGCAAAAAAATAAATAAATAAATGGCAACAAGTGGGACAGAAATCAGGCCTTGTCTGAGGGCCTCAGTCTTTGTGGTCATCAGAAGATATACCTGGGCCAGGCCTCCCACCACATCATATTAAACATGAAAAATACCCATGCCCATATTAACTACATCTCTTTGCTCTAGAAAATTTGAAAAGACTTTTATATTTTTGACTTTTTAAAAGGAAATTATTCATGTTGTTCTTATTATAATATAGTAATATAAATACTACTATATTATACAATAACTCTATAGCTATTAGATATTGTTACATAACATCTTGAATTGTAGGTGACCATTGATATATTATGGACATTTAATTAACATTTAGTAATTTCAGGCTCGGTGCCTATAGCTCAGCCGCTAGGGCACCAGCCACATATATCAGAGCTGGCGTGTTCAAATCCAGCCCAGGGCTGCCAAACAACAATGACAATTACAACAAAAAAAAATAGCCAGGCGTTGTGGCAGGCGCCTGTAGTCCCAGCTACTATGGAGGCTGAGATATGAGAAGTGCTTAAGCCCAAGAGTTGGAGATTGCTGTGAGCTGTGATGTCATGCACTCTACCGAGGGTGATACAGTGAGACTCTGTCTCAAAAAAAAAAAAAAGGCTCAGTGCCTGTGGCTCAACGGGCTAAGGCGCCAGCCACGTACACCTGAGCTAGCGGGTTCGAATCCAGCCCGAGCCCGCCAAACAACAATGACGGCTGCAACCAAAAAATGGCCGAGCGTTGTGGCGGGCACCTGTAGTCCCAGCTACTTGGGAGGCAGAGGCAGGAGAATAGCTTGAGCCCAGGAGTTGGAGGTTGCTGTGAGCTGTGATGCTACAGCCCTCTACCCTGGGCAACATAGCTTGAGGCTCTGTCTGAAAAAAAAAAAAAAAGAATGTATTACATATTTTAAAATAGCTAAAAGAGAAAAATGTTCTCTTTAGAAAGAAATGATAAATACATGAGGTGATGGATATGCTAAGTAACTTTATTTGATCATTCCTCAATGTATACATGTTTGAAAACATCACACTGTACTCCATAAATACTCACCTGTGCAATAATTGTCAATTAGAAATAAAACTATCTTCAAAAACAAATTTGTCAACTAAATACAAAGTGGCATGAGTAGAGTAAATGGAAATAAAACCCAGATTAAGTGTTTTATTATCAGTTCCCGAAGCAAGTTTTTGAGATCGTCCTCATTATCGTAGGACTATTCACTATGTAGTCTCTCGATATATTCTTAGATGTTTCTCATCTCCTCTATCCTACATTGTATTGATAGTCACCACAAACTGGTTCACTGCATAGTTACCTCAAGTCATACACTGAGAATTACTCTACTGTGTTACCATTCAGCTGTGCCCTTATCACTGCGTATTAAATCCTGGGCACTTAACACTTCCGTGTTAAGAAAAAGATCACTGCCACTAGAATGTGATGATAATACGATGAATTATGTGTCAGTAATAACTTACATGAAGGTTTAAACTTGTTAGAGCTGATATGGTACTAAAAAAATTCTACCTCCTCTGAAGCTTTCCTAGGCCATCAATTTGGGGGGGGGGGGTCAGGGAGAGACGGAATCTCACTCTGTTGCTATGGGTAGTGTGCACTGGCAACATAGATCACAGCAACCTCAAAGTCTTGAGCTCAAGAGATTCTCTTGCCTCTGTTTTTCTATTTTTAGTAGAGACGCAGGGAGGGGGGGTCGTCTCCCTCATGCTCAAGCTGATCTCGAACTCCTGAGCTCAGGCGATCCATTCACCTCAGCTTCCCAGAGTGCTAAGATTATAGGCATTAAGTAAGACCATCATCATAAATACTACATATATTTCTTCTACATCTTGTAGTCTAAAAGTATTAATACACTTTGCAAAGAGCTCAGTTCAATACCAGGTAGTAACTTCAGTAATGGAAGAAGCCTGCTTGGGATCATGATTTGTCAGCAAGGTCTGAATCACAGGAGGCTGGTCTCTGGCATATCCTTGTGGTCCAGAAGGGAGGAGGCGGTGGTCCAGTGAGCCAGGAATTGGCTGGCAGCGTCAGCAACCTGGCTGTTGCTTGGGGTTGAATTTTTTGGCTTTTGCTCTTGAACCAAAAGTTCAAGTGTGAAAACCAGGACTGAAGCCTCTCCTCTGCTGGAGCCAGGATACCCCCAGTTCAGCCAGAAGTTAGTTTGAGGGTGGAGTGGCCCAGCATTCCAGGAGTGGCACTTGTCAGCAGAGATGCCTGGGCTGTGCCCCAACCCCAGCGCTGGGCTTGCCACACACCCTTCACTTCGTTAATATACAGGATTTCTGGGTGAATGGGCACAGACGCTGCTGAGATAGAATCAAGATGTGACTTACATGCTGAGTCTATTATCTTAGCTTTGGGAGGCACATTTGGGTAAAAGAAAGGCTGTGGGCTGTGGCTCTCAAACCTGGTTCTCCACAGGGTACCTGAAAGTGTCTATTGTAACCCTTTGTTTCATTTTCTTAAGAATAAAGAGCTCATATTTCTTTCTTTGCTTCTTTTGTATAACCAAATGCTTCTATAGTTGGGATTCCCAAACCAGCCTGCCTTAGAAGGCAGCAGTCTCCTGATCTGGCCTCCTGATGAAGGTAGCCTCTTACAATGCTGGTGTGTGGTGTTCTCTTTAATAAGGGTACTGTGGCTCGGTTTTGATTTTTAACTACTCACACTCAACACAGAACACTTTTGTGACCAAGCAATTCTCACATGTCCTGTGTGTCCTGTAATTCAACCCAGTATGACTTTGTCTACCTGGAGATGGTCTCAGATCCCACAGTTTAAAATCTGTCTCACAAGGCTGCCCCTCATTTCAGACGCCAGTCGTAAGTCCCAGATGGTGATTGGTGCTTTGGACCTGTTGGCTATTAATCCAGGTTCCCACAACTCCCCTCTTTGGCTTGAATAATTAGCTGAGATGATTCAGAAAACTCAAGAACAGATTGCACTTGACTTTACAGTGTAATATACAGGATATTACAAAGAACAGCCAGATGAAAAGCTTATTAAATCTTCTTCCACAATCCCTGACTTTCCCGAAGTAGGTGGTGGGAGCTCAAAGTTCCAAGCCTCTAATCGCTGGGTCCTTCTGAGAACCGGCTGCAGCCATAGGCTATCTAGGCTATGGGTATTTGACCCCCAGGGCTGGAGGTGGGGTCTCAGAGAAGCTTTTAGATTGTGGGGGTGGCGTCCTCACGGGGCTTGGTTCCATTTTCCAGGGAGCTAAATTGTCACTCTTAGTTCCTGGAGAACTGCTTGTTGGGAAACCTGGCACCTGCCCCTGTCCCTGCTTCCTTCCCCCGACAGTGACACCACCGCCTCTGCCTCCTGCCTGGAGGAAGCTCCCTAAGCCTCCCCACGTGCAGATGCCGCCCAGGCTTCTCAACAGCCTGTGAAAACTCTTTAACTAACACATGCAAAGAATGTAACCCATGGAATGTACCCTTACATTAATCTGAGTTAAAAAATAATAATAATAATTTTTTTAACCTTTTTTTTTTTTTTTTACAGATTACCCAGGCTCAGGCATTCCTTTATAGCAACATAAACAAAATTAAGGGCCCCACTTACATCACCTCTTTAGCATAAACTCAGGTATTATCAGTGAATTATGAATAACAGAAGATAGGCTCTCTCTCTGGAAATTCTGAGCATTTGAGGAGCTTTGTAACAGGAACTGGAGGCAAAGACCAAATATATTTCATATATACCACAGTGCACTATACTCATGGTGGGAAAAATTCAGAACAGAACTGAGGTGTAAAAATTGAAGACAAAATTCCACCTCACCAACTGCCTTTGCCCTCATTCTCTGGCAGTTATTACTATGAATGTTATATCCGGCCTTTTTCTAAATGCTCGTAAATATTACACGAGCTGTTGTGTCCATGGGCTTGTGTTCTTTGGTTTGCTTTTGATTTTACAAAACTGGGATCTCAACTTTTTCTGTCAGCATGCGTGCACAGATGGCAGTTGGAGGAGGTGCCAGATGTGATGGGCTCCCCTCGCCTCCCTCTGAGGCTGGCTCCAGGAGACCTCGTGATGTGGGCGAGCTGTCCAGTGTGGTGATCAGAGCCCAGCCCTGCAGCGGGGGTGTGACCACTAACTGAAAGAACTTCTGGTTTTCCAAAGCAAGTCATACAACCAAAGACGGGGGCTTTCATTTCAGGACCTACCATAATCCAAGGAAAGACTGATTTTTAAACAGCTAGTCCGACCATGTGGATAAATTTGTGATACATGATGCAGGTGAAGATTTCAATGATTTAACTGCAATGAAACTGTGATGAAACTTCCCAGTGGCTAAAATTTTACAGTTCACATTTGCACTGATGTTAGTTAGCATTGAAGGCAATTTTAAGGTGTGTGAAAAATGGTAGCCTCGTTAGTTGTCCCCACACACAAGAGTGCTTTTTTCACACATCTTAATTGGTCTTTTGTTAAAGAAATTGTAACTGCCAATCATAAAAAAGGTAACACCCCCTCCCATAGTAATTCTGTTTCATCAGCACATGATATATCCTGAAAAAGGACTAAAAGACTCATATTGTTGGGAAAAGTTGAGATTAAGACACTGCCCTTATACAAAACAATTATAAAAACTCACAGTCCACACAGATACACACATCTATATAGAAATATTCTAAATTACTACTTTGAGATACCGCCTGAGGCTTTCCTTTCTTAGACTTCTCTCGTTCACCCACATCAACCAGCAAGTTAGTAGAAAATAGGGACTGAGGAAGAGGAAGGTACGAACTGAAGAAGATATTACTCAATAGCTTTTCTGAAGGCTAAAGTAGAGAAAAATCATCTTGAAAGCTAACATTGACAGAAGAAAGGATTTTTAAGCTGCACAGGACTAAGAACCTGAAGAACTGAGAAGGCCATAGTTTCTACCATGAATAAAGAGTGGGAACATCTAGTTTTCCCACCTCTAATGAGAAAGATAAACATTTCTACGGCTTGAAGGAGGGAGAGAAAGAAAGCTGATTTAGTGCCCACTTGCTGCCTGGGTCCCGGGTGGGGGGAGCAATAACCCCCCCAAATGGTTTAAGAAGATAGGGCGATGGAGAATTTGGGAGTTTTACCTCTGTTCTCAGCGCACAGCTGGAAGGAACTCCAAGTCTTTCAGAGCAGGGCCTTGTCCAGCAAAGCGCCAGAGCACAGCAGAGAAAGGAGGGTTTCAGGGGGCAGAATGGATGGAACCCTCTCCCTGTGCAGGAGGCAGCCATCAGATCCTACTCTTCCTTTTTTCTTTGAGACAGAGTCTAGCTCTGTCACCCTGGGTAGAATGCTTACAGCAACCTCAAACGATCCTCCTGCCTCAGCCTCCCAAGCAGCTGGGACTACAGGCATGCAACATAACATCCAAATAAGTTTTCTTTTTTTTTTTGAGGCAGTTTTCTTTTTTTTCTACTCGCCCTAGGTAGAGTGCCCTAGAGTCATAGTTCACAGCAACCTCAAACTCCTGGGCTCAACTGATCCTCTTGCCTCAACTTCCCAAGTGGCTGGAACTATAGGTGCCACCACCACTAATTTTTCTATTTTTAGTAGAGATGGGGTCTTGTTCTTGTTTAGGCTGGTCTTGACCTCCTGAGCTCGAGTAATCCATCCACCTCAGCCTCCAGTGTTTTAGAATTACAGGTGTGAGCCACTGCAGCTGGCTGATTTGGTTCCACTCCAACAGAGACCAGCAGGGGTGGAGAAGGATGGGACACCAACCTCCCCCCTTCCCACCTGACATCAGGATAATGTGTATATCGCTTCTCTCTGATTCCCCTGCCATCCTATCCTCAGAAAGGGAATGGGAAGAGGTAGAAAAAGAATTATCCCCCAAAAGAATGACTTTTGAATCAATAAAATGCAATTTTTCATTGACAGTGAAAACTAAGCTCTTGAGGCAGCCTAAGATCAGTGATAGAGAAACAAAGCTCCTTGCTAGGACGCTGAGTCTGTGTCTGGAGTGTACCCGCTTGCTGTGCATATACACATATATGGACAACCAAGTGTTGGTTCTGTGTCTTTTTTAATAATATCATAAGCCTGGCGGTAAACAGATCTGGGCTTGAATCTTGGCTTAGCCACTTATTAGCTGGATGAGTTTGGGCAAATCTCTTCATCCAAGATTCTGCTTTTGTAAACTGGTAATGAGAATAATGCCTCCTAGTATTGTTGTAAGGATTAGATGAGATATAGGGCTTACTCTAAGACCTGACCCATGGTAAACCCTTAATAAATGTTATTTGTCTTGATCATAGGCATCACAATTATCAAAATTATCATTGTATAATCATGAGTACTAATTATTATTATCGTTGTGTATTTGCTTATTTTGACTGGCAGGATATAATTACCTGTTGTACATATAGCATGTCACACACATCTGGCTACCAATATTGTATGTGCTTAGAGGCTAAGGGGATGTTCATGCAGTCTTCAATGTCAGTGTTTAAGATAGATTTTTCCTTTTGTATTTATTTTTATTATATATTTGTTCTCTTTTTATTTGTATTTTTTTTGAGACAGAGTTTCACTATGTCATCCTAGGCAGAGTGCCGGGGTGTCACAGCTCACAGCAACCTCAAAATCTTGGGCTTAAGTGATTCTCTTGCCTCAGCCTCCCACGTAGCTGGAACTACAGGCACCTGCCACAATGCCTGGCTATTATCTTTGTTGTTGTTGTTGTTGTTATAGTTGTCATTGTTGCTTAGCAGGCCTGGGCCAGATTCAAACCCACCAGCCCCAGTGTATGTGGCTGTCATCCCAAGCATTGAGCCAACCCTATTTGTTAATTTTTGAGAATTTGCTCTCAGGGAGGAACATGTACCTCCAGATTTGGGGAAATTTGAGATAAAATTTCTTTTAACCCAAGATGGAAATTTACATTTGAAGTGAGGAAAGCCTGTCCTCCCCAACCCCACCGCTCATCGTTAAGGTGAAAGTATGATGGGTGGTCTAAAGGAGGTTTCTACTTTGCAAAGCTCTTCCAACTTTGCCCTAGCCTGACGCTCACCGAAGATGATGGTAAATTGATTCCCTGAAGAGCACAACTTCATCCAAGGCTCTGGTAGGAGATCCAGTCATGAGGCGAGTTTACTAACATGACAGCCCTTATATAGTAACCAAGTATTTACAGGTATTTCAACATCTCTGACACAGGTATCTACAGTGAAGTCTCTAGGGCATCCTTCTGATTGCAGATATTCTCTAGACAAAGCACTCAAGATGTTTCTGGCTTAAACATCCCACACCCCTTGGTTGAGCAATCCTAGTTTCACCCCCCCTCCCCCATACTTAAAGTCCAAAGCCTGCGGGAATCCCTGTCCCTAGGTAATAAAACTCAGCATAGGCTCCAGAGGTCTGTGCTGTATTTGACAGAAGAGGCATAATTAAGTAAACCTGAACTCTGGGTGGCCTCAAAAAGGCATTTAATCTTTTGACTCAGTTAATTTAACCTGTAAAAGGGGGCTAATAATATGAATAGTATGTCAGTTTGCCTCCAAGGGGCATTATGTAAAGCAGGGGTGTCCAACCCCCCTTCTCCCTACAGCACATTGGAAGAACCACAGTTGTCTAGGGCCGCACATTAAATATACAAACACTAACAAAAGGTGATAAGCAAGAAAAGGTCCCTGCATACTTTTCATGATGTCCAAACAGCACAGGTAAGCAAAAAAAAAAACCTCTTAGTAAAATCAGCATGTAGTTTGGACACCTCTGAATTGTAAAGCTAGAGATTACATGTTGAAGGGCAAATGATATGATTATCATTAAGCAGATAGTGGTTAACTGATAATGGTAAACTGATTCACCATCAGTATAAAACCATTAACTGGTTGATTTATTCTTTCCTGCAGCCATTCCCCATATTAAGGTATAGAGCAGATGGCCACATTTTAACAGCAGGCTTTTAGATTTTTTTACATTTCAAACTATAAGGGTCTACAAACATTTTTGTTACACAGATACCTTTTATAATGCTTAAGTTGGGGCTTTAAGTTGCCCATCACTGGATTAGTGCTCACTGTACCCAGGAGGTAGATTTTGATCCTCCCCTCCTTCTCCAGCTCCTCTTCTGGATTTCCTATGAACTTCATATCTCTTTGTGCCCATATGTACTCACTGATTAGCTCTCAATTATTTCAGAGTACTTGTGGCATTTGTTTTTCCATTCCTGGTCTACTTCACTTAAGATAATGGTCTCCAAGTTCATCCAAGTGGCTGAAAAAGACATTATTTCATTCTTTTTTTGTGGCTGAGCAATAACTCATGGTACATATACCAAAGTCTGAGAATTAAGTTCATGAACTTGCCACCATGGGTTAGGGTGGCAACACTGTACAAACAGTCCAGTGAGGTTTCATAACTTGGGCCTATCAGTGTCTCGCAGCTGTGTTCCTGTTGACATGTGGTGGTGTCTTGCTGAGTGATGGTCATTATTGTTGCATGCTTTTGTGCGCTGAGATGAGAATGATGTAGCTTTAATTAGAGCAAAGAACAAATATTAAATTTTTTGTTAAACTGGCAAGAGTGGAAGTGAAACCAGAGGGACATGTTACTCCGAGTTTATGGGGATAGTGCCACGAAGAAAATGGCAGTGTGCAAATGGATAAAGCAGTTTTCTGAGGGAAGGAAAAGTCACTGATGAAGAGAGGTAGGGCAGCCAGTAACAGCAGAACTGATGAAGACATTGCAAAAAGTCATCAAAATTGGTGTCGAAATCATTGGCTGACTGTGACAAGCATATCAGACCAAGTAAACATTGATAGAGGAACAGCTGGGAAAAATCTTAATTGAAAATCTCAGCCAACAGGCCGGGTGTGGTGGCTCACACCTGTAATCCCAGCATTCTGGGAGGTGGAGGCTGGTGGATTGCGTAAGGCCAGAATTTTAAGAACAGCTTGGGCAAGAGTGAGACCCTATCTCTACTAACAATAGAAAAACCACCCAGGCATTGTGGCAGGTGCCTATAGTCCCAGGTACTCAGGAAGCTGAGGCAAGAGGCGCTCTTGAGCTCAAGAGTTTAAGTTTGCTGAGAGCAATGATGCCATTGCACTCTATTTGACAGAGTGAGACTGTCAAAAAGAAAGAAAGAAAATCTCAGCCAACAAATCATGGCTCTTGCATCACAACAATGCACCAGCTCACATGGGACTGTCTGTGAAGGAGTTTTTAGCCAGCACACAAATAACTTTATCACCCTCCCTACTCACTAATCTGGTTCCTGGTGACTTTTTTCTTTACTTGAAGGTAAAGGAAACATGGAAAGGAAGACATTTTGATATTCAGGACACCAAGGATAATACAAAGACAGTTCTGATGACCATTCCAGAAAAAGAGTTTCAAAGTTGCTTTGAAGGGTGGACTAGGTACTGGTGTTGGTGCACACCAGCCCAAGGGGAGTCCTTTGAAGGTTATCATAGTGATATTCAGCAATGATGTATGTAGCATTTTTTTCTAGGGTGAGTTCACATACTTAGTTGTCAGAGCTCATATATCAAATTTTGTTAATCCATTCATGAATTGATGGTCACTTAGGTTGATTTCACATCTTTGCAATTGTGATTGTGCTTCAATAAACACTTGAGTGCAGGTGTCTTTTGATGAAATGACTTCCTTTGGGTAGATGAAGAAATCCTCACCATCACTAATCACCAGGGAAATGCAAATTAAAACCACAGTGAGATAATCACCTTACACCTGTCAGAAAGGCCAGTATTAAGAAGTAAAACAAAAAACAAACAAAAAAAGACCCACGGATGCTGGCATGTGTGCAGAAAGAAAGGTGCACTTACACACCGTTGGTGGGATTGCAAATTAATACGACCTCTACAGAAAACAGTATGAAGAATCCTCAGAAAAACAGATGTAGACCTATCATTCCATCTGGGTTTCTAGATTTTTTTTTTCCTTTTTCTTTTCCATTTAGAGGCAGAGTCTCTTTATGTTGCCCAAGCTGTAATGCAGTGGCCACTCACAGATGTAGTCCCTACTGGTCAGCATGGGAGTTTTGACTTCCAGGTGGGGCCAGCTCTCCCCTCTTTAGGCAATGTGGTGGCTTCCCTGCTCCCAGGAGTTCAAGTCCTTGACGAACAAGTTAGTGTGACACCCAGTTGGCACAGTGTACTACAGCCCACAACTCTCACCCTCAGGGCTCCTCCCGCCTCAGCCTCTACAGTAACAACTGGGACTATAGGAATGTGCCACAGGCCCTGCAACGTCTAGATTTTATTCAAAATAGATCTCTAATACATTTGTGTCTCAAATCCTGAAAAATAAATACTTCTTTTTCATTAGAAAGGATTTCTCTCCTACAAGGTATGCAGGTTAGAGGCAGGTACAGTCTTGGCTTGATGAAAATAGATGGATGCCCATGGCCGGCTTGCCCCAATTCATTTCATATCTTATTGAAAAGAAAAGCTGTAGGCAGATCAACATTTGGCAAGTATTTTAATAAGCCGAACAGTGTTTTCTGTAATTATCAATATGAGTAAATGTCCCTTGGCACATACATATGGCATTAAGAGCACACACAAGTTCTTGTATTCAGAATGCCTCTAGAGATGTTAGTGAATCATTTTCCAGTCACACTTACAGAAACATATCATGTCCACGTGTGGAGTAGATACATTCAAGGTTGTAAATGTAAAGGATCACTTGTAACTGTGAGGGCAGCTCTCTGACATTTGAACTCTAAAGAACGAGGGGTTGTTTTTTTTTGCTATTACTCAAATTTCCTCAGGGTCCATGAAATTGCTGAGGAGACTTGAAAGACATTTTCATCTCCTTGGATAAATGCCAGCTTTGTACTTTGGTCTTGCTGTGGAAAATCCCGAGTGGACAATCTAGGAATGTCTTGGTTGTCAGTTCAGCAGCAGCAGCAGCATCCTTCCACGTAGCCCCTACCACACCATGTATTTCCTACAGAGGTGCCCACCAAGGACACTTCCTGGTGCTTATTCAAGGATACAGCATAATCACAGTTTGGATGGATGGGTCCTAGAATTCCTCTTTGTTTCTTAAAGCAAAAAGCTTACTCCTGCAGGGAGAGTGCAAGGCTATTCTTTTACTTCATTTCATAGATACACCTTCAAAAATTCTCATTTGGCTCGGCGCCTGTGTCTGAACGGGCTAAGGCACCAGCCCTTTACACCTGAGCTTGCAGGTTCGAATCCAGCCCGGCCCACCAAACAACAATGCTGGCTGCAACCAAACAATGGCCGGGCGCGTTGTTGTGGTGGGCGCCTGTAGTCCCAGCTACTTGGGAGACCGACAGGAGACTCGCTTAAGCCCAGGAATTGGAGGTTGCTGTAAGCTGTGATGCCACAGCACTCTATCCAGGGTGACAGCTTGAGGCTCTGTCTCAAAAAAAAAAAAGAAAAAGAAAAAAAGAAATTCTCATTTGCTGAGAAAACATGGGTTCTGAGAAGATTTAAATCATAATTCGAATTCAGGGCGTGGAGCCTTATAGATAGCAATCATTGGGCTAAAAAGAAGTATATTTTAAATTCTTCTGCTTTTTAATAAAATGCCTAGAAAGAATGAATCATAAAAACAATAAAAGTCAATGAAATCTTTAAATTTGTTGGCTGGGTGAGGTGGCTCATACCCATAATCCTAGCTTTTGAGAGGCCATGGTGTGAAAAGCATTTGAGGGCAGGAGTTTGAGATCAGCCTGAGGAATATAACCAGACCCCATCTGTACAAAAAATAGAAAATTACCCACGTGTGGTATGACACAGCTGTAGTTGTCTCAGCTACTGGGGAGTCTGAGGTAGAAGGATCACTTAAGCCCAGGAGTTTGATGTGGCAATGGGCTATAATCATGCTGAGAGGTCAAAGACCAAAAATAAAAATTATTCCAAGACACAAGATGAAAGGAAAACGGAATCCAGGCTCTGTGTGGGCAACATGGACCTTTATTCCACACCGGCGGGGGAGAGCTGAGTTGAGAAAGAAGTCAGTGCATGAGCAATGGTGGATGGGGTTTTATTTTATTTTATTTTGTTTTATTTTTATTTTTATTAAATCATAATTGTGTACATTGCTGCAATCATGGGCACAATGTGCTGACTTCATATACAATCTGAAATATTTTCTTTTTTTTTTTGAGACAGAGCCTCAAGCTGTCACCCTGGATAGAGTGCTGTGGCATCACAGCTCACAGCAACCTCCAATTCCTGGGCTCAAGCGAGTCTCCTGCCTCTGCCTCCCAAGTAGCTGGGACTACAGGCGC
>CAUYON010070984.1:0-155669 GCA_963573935.1 Arctocebus calabarensis | reverse complement strand
CACAGACCACCTACACTTGTGAGCCAAAAGAAAGTTTGAAGTTATCATTTAGGAAACAGCAAGAAAAACCCTAATATGGTTTTCTTTTAGCATCACTGAATAAGTGCTTCTGACCTGACATGTTCTACCTTTGCCTATTACTGATTATACTAATCAGATTTATGTTTTCCAGAAATGTCATTAAGCCACATGCAACAAAGATGGTTCCAGTCCATGAACCCCTGTATCACTCTCCTCTGGAGAAACCCCAACTGCCCCTTTCTATCACCGCCCGATTCAGCAAGAAGCAGTTAGATCGAGTCTTTGCCCTTTTTCCCTAACAACAGTTAGAGTTTCTACTCGGAGAGGGAGAATTGATGCAGGACATTTGGCGCCCTAGCCAGCTCAGCGGAGCTGGTGGACCTGCCATCTCCTTCTTGGTGGTGTCGGTGCTGCGGCAGCCAGCTGAAGAACCAGCAGGCTCGATGACAGGCAAGGAGGGGGACCCCCCAACCCCCACCAGAGGTTCCAATAGCCAAAAAGGCCAGACAACTGCCGAGGAGACACCTGTGCCTTGGTGTCTCCTTCACTTTACACTTAGGACTAAATGTGGAATCCCCATTTCCTATGCCTAGGTCAATTTCATGTGAATTTCCTAGGCCTCAATTCCATGAATGGACTGTGATACATTCATTCACTTTGAAAAAAAAAAAAAAAAAGAACTTGGGCTACCCTCATGAGGCCCCACTCTAGGGATGGAGCCACACACATTACAGTGTCCACGGGAGACATCCAGGGAGCTGCAGGGGGTGGGGCCAGGAGTCAGGATGGGGAGCAGGCTGGGAAGGTGACAGAGAGGGCTACAGAGTGGCAGGTGGGCCAGGGCTGACCAGGCAGGGAGAGGCAGGAGGAGATCGGTAGACAGCAGGACCAGCATGTGCAAAGGGTCGAACATGGGAAGCAAAGGGAAGCAGGCCACGGGCCTGAGCCCTGCAGGCAAAGAAGTTACCGTGGCATGGGGAGCCTGGATACAGCAGTCAGGTGTTTGACTTTATTCAAAGAGCAATGGGGAGCCAGAGAAAGTTCGAAACAGAGGAGTGATGTGGTCATAATTTTTTTTGGAAAGATCACTCTGATGGCTGGATGGAGAGTGGGAGCTGTTTCCACCCCCCACCCCTGTACAACTGAGTGGGATACATGGGTGATGGGAAGGGTGGGAACAGGGACAGAAGGAGGAAGGGACAGGTGGGCAGGGTGCTGTCCTGCGAGGCCGGGCACTATCTGATGAGTAGTCTGCACTGTCTGGGCCCAGCACTGTTGCTGCTTTTCGGGTCCCACCCTGGCTACCTAGCGCAGCTCAGCAATGAACTTGCACAGGCAGCTCGCCAGTGCAGAGCACATGGCCCAGGTAATTGGGAATACATCTAGGCTGCCACTTCGCTATTTCATATCATCAGCAAACGGGTGCGTTGTGAAATTATGCTCCACTCTTGGTCAAGGTATTAAACTTAAATGTTCTCTATAACCAGCACTTTAATTCCCAACTGATTTATCTACCCAATTTATTTATTACTAGAGCTCAATTCATTCAACACTGGCAGAGATCCCGCCAGCAGAACCATCTGATGTATGCATGTAGACAATTCTGGGTGTGTGTGAGTCCAATCCTCTTTTGCAGGACCCCTCTTCCAATTGATGGGTCTGCCTCACTGCTGGGCAAACTAGCACCAGCATCCAGATGGCCCAGACGCAGACCCTCCGGACACCTCAAGCACCCTCTCCCCACCCCAGGGCACCTGCAGCTCTTGCTGCTTCTACCTGTCACTGGCCCTGTCCTCAGGCCTGCCTGGGAAAGAAGAATTTCACAAACTGCTCCATTACCCTGGTTCACAGGCTCTGGGAAGTGGGGAGACAGACATGGCCTCTAAGAATTGTGTCTCACTGCACCAGGGTCAAGGTCTAAATCAGATCCTTATCTTTCATTCTGGACAACATATAAAAACAGGATGTTGGGGTTTCTTGTTCCCAAGGTTTAGCAAAAGTTGTGCTTGAAAAAAAAAAAAAAAACATAAAACAGCAAAAGATGCCAGACAAGATTTTTTTCCATCTGAAAGGAGGGTCATGGGACCTGAAACTGAATATAGGCGGTCAAGGTCTTCCCTCTTGAACTTGCTCTGGCACAAGTTCAACAGAATCACATCCTCTGGTTCTAATTCTAAACTTCCCGGAGGAGGCGCCACAGGGGGCCCCTGCTCAATCTATAGCCTTTCTCAAAATAAATCACCAGCAGCTCATGGCAGCAGCAGTTATTGCAATATTTAATTATTTTATTGTGTTTCCATGCCTTTTACTTCCCTTCTCCTTAAACAGATTTGGAAATGCCTTTAGTCAGGAAGGAAAGCCCATACTTCTTAAAAACCTAAACCATTTATCTAGTATTAAATGGCTTCCGGGACCAGGCAGGGCGTGAGAACGGGCAGCCAGGCTGAGTGGAAGAGGCAGGAATGAATGAGGGGTGGACAACATAGCTCCTGCTCACCCCCATCTAGCCCTGCCTGGGAAGGGGACCCCACCTGTGTATTTCCACTGCAATGCCATGCAACTCCTTTGGAAAATGGGCCAGCCAGAAACCCTGGCCCCATAAGGCCAGGTAAGGACCACTGGGTGTTCACTCAGCAGCTACAATCCTGCTCCTCAGAGGGCAGAGTTCCTAAAACTGGCTGAAGCTCAGTTCACCACCAGCTCAGAGGGATGAGACTGAGTCAAAATTCCACTTGCATTAAAGGACTATGGCCCCATCTTCCTTTTCAGGCCCTTCCCCTCTTGTGGGAACCGAGCATCAGTTCAGCTGCACCGTTGCCCCAGGCCACAGAGGAGAGCCAGGGCTGGTTCTTGGCTTTTGGGCTTCAGCAGTTTCATTTCTAGAGGAATCGAGAGAACTGGGGCAGTGCTGGGCTACGAAAGGTCTGGTGGGGCCTGGAGCACCACAGAAAGCCTGCCCCCGCCCCTCTCATGGACTCCTGGGGAAGCTGATGACACTGCTCTGGGGACTCACCTGGAGTGTAGAGGTTCTAGGGAAGCTAAGGAAAGACCTAAAAGGAAGACCCAAAATCACAACGGATTATCCACAGGGCTGCCCGGATGGCAAATGCCAACTCCTGGGGGCTTCTGGGAGCTTCTCTCCCTTGGCGGTGGGCTCTCAGGGCAGGATCAGACTCAGGCAGACCGTTTCTTCCCAGACCACAAGTGGGTGACATCACGTGCTTCACAAGCATCCCGCAGGGTACTCAATGCTAAGTCTGGGGCACCAGCAGCTGTCCCTTCCACTGGGAAGTTTCGTTCCTCCACTGGGACTGGCAAGTAATTTCAGGTGAACTTTTCTCACTCTGTGGATATCCTGTTTTCTATCTACTTTCTGAAATAGGGTGATAAAATATGTCACATTTATTGTTCTAACTATTTTTAAATGTCCAGCTCAGTGGCACTAAGGAGTGTCCATTTGCATTGCTGTGCAGCCATCACTACTGCCATCCACAGAGCTTTCTCGGCCTCTCGAGTGAGTTCTGTAACCATGAAACACTCACCACCATTCCCTTCTCTCCAGCCCCAGGCAGCTACCATTTTCTTGTCTGTCCCTGTGAATCTGAGTATTCCAAAGGCCTCCTACAAATGTTTGTAGAGTTAGGTTAACGGACAAAGCACAAAGTTACCATTTTATAATAAAATGTGAGCCCCGTGTTCTCAGACTGGATTGTGGTGATGACTGCGCAAGTCTGCGTGTTTGCTAAAATCAGTGAATTGTACATTCAAGATGCGTCACATCTCATTGGCCAAAGCTGGGATCATCTGGGCACCGAAAATAGCAATAATTACAACAGCCGTAGCTGATTAAAACACATTGGATACAGAACATATGAGTGCCCATAATGACCAAGAACTGAGCATTCCCTGTTCTTTTGGTTGGAACTGCCTCCCAGGGAAACCAAACAGCTCTGGGGGAAGAAGGAAAGCTCTATTCTGCAGAGAATGCCAGCTAATAAAATGTAGGAGAAGTGACAGAATTATAAAATCACCACTCTGCTACCTCCATGAAATAATCAGCCCAGTTAGGGAATATCGATGTGATAGAAAGTAGCTGGAGACACATAATGGTGAGATGTGAACTCACACCCACCAGGATGGCTGTCATCAAAAAGGCTGACAATGGCAGGTATTGGTGAGGACGTGGGGCAAGCTGCCCTCACACACTCACTGCTGATGGGAATACAGCACCATGCAGCTCCTTTGGAAAATGGGCCATACCTCAGAAGATTAGACTTAGCATTACCTGGCGGCACCTGTGGCTTAGTGAGTAGAGGACCGTCTCCATATACCAAGAGTGGTGGGTTCAAACCCAGCCCCAGCCAAACCACAACAAAAAAAATAGCCAGGTGTTATGGCAGGCACCTGTAGTCCCAGCTACTCGGGAGGCTGAAGCCAGAGAATCACCTAAGCCCAGGAGTTGGAGGTTGCTGTGATCTGTGACACCACAGTACTCTACCAAGGGCAACTAAGTGAGACTCCATCTCTAAAGAAAAAAAAACACAGCATTACTATGTGACCTGGAAGTTCCATTCCTGGGTATTTGCCCAAAAGAAGTGGAAATATATGTTCACATAAACTTCGTACATTATGTTCATAGCAGCATTATTTATGTGGCCAGAAAGCAGGGGTGGGGAATGACCATCACTGGTGAACAGATAAATAAAATGTGGCCTCTCACACAAAGAAACATTAATAAATCAAAAAAGAAATGAAGTGCTGACCCAGGCTACACCATAGATAACCTCAAAAACATGAATGGATAAATAAAACGTGGCCTATCATACAAAGAAATATTAATAAACCAAAAAAGAAAAGGAGGGCTGATCCAGGCTACACCCTAGATAACCTCAAAAACATTATGCCAAGTGAAAGAAGCCAGACACAAAAAGCCACATATTGATAATTCCATTTCTATGAGATGTCCATAGTGACAGAAAGTGAATCAGCACCTGCCAGGGTGGGGAAGGCAGAGGAGAGGAGTTTCTGATGAATGAGCCCAAGGTGTCCTCTGGAAGTGATGCCAGTGTTTTGGGACTGGAGAGAGGTGATGGTTGTATAACTTAGGAGAAACTACTGAATTGTATACTTGCATGAGTGAATTGCATGTGAATTAGATCTAAGTAAAGTGGATTTTTAGAAAGGCAGATGGAAGGATAAACACTTGTAGGTGGCTCCCGGAATAGTCAAATTCATAGGGACAGACAAGAAAATGGTGCTCAGGATGGTCTCAAACTCCTGAGCTCAAGTCATTTGCCCACCTCTGCCTCCCAGAATACTAGGATTACAGGTGTGAGCCACCGCACCTGACCACGCTATGAATTTTTATGTGAAATACTAACCCGGTAATGTTATATATTTTGTAGAATATTGTATACTAAACAAAGATCAACACAGCATGAAAGAACCACGAGTAGAAAACCCCTGGGGTACAGCAGTCTGTAGGGCGTGGAAAATATCAAGGTAAGCAACAGGCTGGACCAAGTGGCCCCTGCCAGCGCGCGTCCTCGAGTCTGGTGCAAGCGCGTTCCCGCGGGTCCATCTGTGGTCTCGCTGCGCCACCTGGCGGCTGCCGCGCCAACCACCTGAGGCAGCAGCGGGCAGCAGCGAGCAGCAGCGCCGCCTAGCGGGAGCCGGCACTGGTGGGGTAGGAGTTGTTTTTTTTTCCTTAATCTGAGCCTGAGCAGAAACAGGTGCTCCGGACTCAGCAGAGTATGTCCCTGGATGGGTTGGGAGGTCTCTGGGGCTCTGATTCTGCACAGCCTGGTGGTGTCCAGCCCAACGTGTCTGTCCTGGCTGGACTTTAGCTGGCCGCCCCTCACTCTACCATGCTCTGAGTGTGAGTGCTAGTATTTTCTGCCTTTTGCAAATAGGGAAAGGGAGTTTAAAGGAGTAACCAAGGCCCCCAAGGGGCACCAACCTGCCAAGCTTCATCCTGGGAGGTCCTTGTTAAAGCCGCAACCTATCCTTATGGCTCGTTCTGTCATTTGGTTGCTGTGTGTTACTGCCTGAGTTACTGACCTTCTCTGAGCCTCAGTCTCCTTAACAACAAATGGGCCTGGTGCTCAGCTCTGGCACCCCTGGAGATTGGTTAGAAAGGCAGACTTTCAGGCTCTGCCCCAAACCAACTGAATCTATATCCTCTGGACGGTGAGAATCTATTATTCCAATCCCCTGTGGGGGGTTGCTGCAGATGGAGACCTGCCAGAACCCTTGAAAAGACTAAATGAGATAATGTATGCAGAGTGCCAGAAAAATACTCAATAAATGATTGCTATAATTCTCTACCTTTGGAGAGCTCAGGTGGGAGTTTTCTGTTTCTTTCCTTTTTAAAAAACATTTAATTTATTACAAAAGTGGGGCATGCTGTTAAACACAGGATTACCACGTGACCCAACAATTCCCCTCCTAGGTACATAGCCAAAATAATTGAAAGCAGGGATCCAAGCCATTCCTTATACACTGATACTCATAGCAGCACTTTTCACAATGCCAAAAGATGGAAACAACCCAAACGGCCATCAGCAGACAAGTGGATAAACAAAAAAGGATATATCCATACAATGGAATATTATTCAGGCATAAACAAGGATGAATTACCAAGACAGCCTACAACACAGATAAGCCTTGAAAATATGCTAAGAAGCCAGACACAAAAGGCTACGTAGTGCGTGCTTTTGTTTATATTATCCAGAACACGAAATTCAGACAGAAAGTGGATTGGCAGGTGGCTAGAGCTGGAGGGAAGAAGGCCTAGGGGTGACTGTGACTGAGTTTGGGGTTTCTTTCTCAAGTGATGAAAATGTTGTGGAACTGGAATGCGTGATGCTTGCACAAAATCTTGCATGTACTATAAATGTCACTAATGGTAAGTTTTATGTTATGTGCATTTTGCCACAATAAAAAGAAGAAGACGTGCCAGTTATAACAATTGAGGGGTGTGGAGGCGAGCCCGCCACCTGGAGCAAGCCACGCTGGGTGCGGGGTCCATCCCTGACATCATTCTTGCTACTCAAATAAACACATATAGACATTTATTGGATCTGCCTCTTTTTAGAGATCATAACTCAATGAGCTCATACACATTTCCTGGGCAACTTGTTGTTTTTCACTTAATGACACATCACAGACACCTCTCATGACTGTCCCTTGGCCTATATGTACAGACCAACTCATTTTTTAATAACTGCAAAATACATCACCATCACTCCCACTGGTGGCATTTGGAGTGTCTCTGGGTACCTGCCACCATAAACAGTAGTCAGGAACATTCGCAAACAGGTCTTATTATGTATTGGGTTTCATCTCTGCAGGGTCAATTTACAAAAGTGGGGTGGCTGGGCTGAGTCACAGGCATTTTAAATACGTGTGATCAGGCAGTAATCCTGCACTGCAAGGGTCTACAAGCTCCCCTCTGCTATGCCGCTATATTTGACACACACACACACATCACAGCCCCAGATGTTAGGTTATTTATCATTTTTCCAGCTATAACTTGATAATGCAAAGCAGCAAGTGGATGAAGGCTGACATCATGCGATGCATTGATTTGATTACTTTGACAACTGGTAGGGTTGAGCTTGGTGTTATATGACCAGGTTTTGGCATGTGGGGGCAGGAGTGGTCCACGGACCCCTCCAGGATGTGATGAGACGTGTGACAGTTCTCCCCAGAAGGAGTGCATGTACAGACACCCACGTTGTGCGGATGATTTCAAGGGTTCAGGCAGAAACGCTCGTCTGCGACCCCCTGTTGCTGAGCCTGCTCTAGAGTTTTCCAAGTGACGCAGACTGCAGCATCTCTGACATTTCCGAGGAACACAAACACCGGCGTTTTTCTAAATGTTAATGGGTTTCTGCGCCCTCTGCTGGCGGCATCTGTAGTCCATGCGCACTGCGGAGGCTGGGCGCAGCGACTGGAATTTTCCTTTTGCCTTACAGGTTTTTTTTGTTTTTTTTTTCCTCCTCTGCAGCACCGGCCCTGGAGTTTCAAGTTCAGAACGCACTTTTTGCAAGTTGCTGAGAAAGCCCTCTACTTAATACCAAAATCAGCAAGTTTAAGGGAAATTATTTACCTCCCGCTTTGGGGATTATTAGTTCTGGACAGAGGCTCTTATTGTATAAGGTTTGCTGAAAATTTAGGAGGCTATCGGGAGACCAAGGGGTACTGATTCCCAGCGAGTAAACATTTTAAGTGAATTTAGCCGTGGTAGGCATCATCATCATAACAGCTACCATTTTTCAAGTGTCTGCTCTCTGCCCGGCTTTTAATCCCTCCAGCGATGACAGGAGGTAGGTTTTTATGACCAAGAAATCACAGAGAAAGAAACTGAGGCTCTGCGAGGTGCCACGGCTTGGCCCCATGACACACAGCTCATGGTAAAGGGAAATTCTAGGCTCACAAGCCCAGGCCCTGGTCTACAACACGCTGAAAAGACAGGGTGCTGAGTCCTAGCAGGACGCTGCTGCCTGGAAACAGCTCTGTGTGTTTTCAAAGGGAGCCCGGCCAGGGCGGGAGGTGTTGAAGGCCTACCGCTGCAGAAAGGAAGTGTTCTCCTATGGACGGTGAAAGGACTGAGGGCAGAGTGAAAAGGTATTAGTTTTCTTACCCAGGGTTTCTGTGTAACTTAATGCAGTGTCAGGGCCACCAAAAGTCCCCTGAGGTGCCAGCCGTGGGCTAGGCCCCTGCCCACTGAGAACCCAGGTTTTGTGAGTGTGCTGAGGGAGAGTCCAGGTCTGAGATAGAGGGAGGGCCGGTGCGGGAGCCCACACACCCAGGAAGCCTCTGAGGGAGTCTTTGCAGAGAGAAGGCAAAGCTCCAAAGGCCAGGTGGAGCCCGAGGGACCCAGGCTGCGTAGGGGTCCAGAGAGGAGGCCCAGGCCCCACCCAGGGGCCTGGAGTGCTGGAGAACTTCCAGGGGTGCTGGAGAACATGCGGAAGGGCGGGAAGACTGCCCAGCAAGCATCTTTGTTTAGCCTCCGGGACGGCTGGATGGCCGAGTGGCTGGGTCAGCCAGGCCTGTCCTGGGTGAGAGACTCAATTCACCTTCTGAAACCCACATGTCGTGTCACCTCTCTGATATCTACTGTGTTGACTTCCAGAAAGGAAGCAACTTACAATTAAACACACACACAAGACACTGACGTTTCTAGAGAGGAAAAGTATAACTCTACTCACTCGTGGGGGGGAGGGGAGGGAGGAAACAGGAAGGAGGCAAGTCAGATATTTGCGCCAGGTGGGCAATCATCTTGGCTCTGAGCATCCCAGCAGCCGAGGCAGGTGGAAACAATGGGTGGCAGCACCGTCGTCCCATCTGCTCCCGGCAAGCGTGTGCCTCTCTCCAGTTCCCACAGGCTGCTTGGCAGGAGGCTTGCTAGAGAGCAAGTCCCCCGCAGCGATGACGAGATGAGTTGGGATTCTCCCTCAATCAGCCTCTGAGACATCCCAGCACTTGACACAATGGCGCGTTCAGGGGGCACTAAGCGTGCAGGGTCAGCTCATCAGTTTGTTGGTGATGACACCAGAGAGTGAGTCTCCCATCGTCTTTTTCCCTTGGTGCCAATAAATTCACGCAGGACTCCAGCCAGATTTTCTAGCTGAGACCCCAGACAATAATAGCTGGCAGATATCAAGTGTTTCTCACTTCCCAGGATCCCAGCACCCAAGGGACCAGGTGCCACGGTGACCCTCCCACCCTTCTCTGCAGAAGACTCTCGCCTCAGAAGTGGGGAGCTCACTCAAGGCCACATGCCAGATCATGCAAGATTCAGTCTGAGGTCTACACTACCCTGAAGCCTGTATCTCTCCCCCCACACCAGCCGTTCCTCCCGTCTGAGAATGAAAAGGTCAGCCCCTCATGAAAACATGACCTGCTGAAAGAGGGGGAGATCACAGCCCAAACGGCCGTCTGGATTTCCTTCTAAGAGGAGGCTCATCTCCTCTCTGTGCAAAGGTGGGACCTGCCGGGCAAGACCACAGCTGTGTCACTGTGCCAGGCCACCCCAGGGCCTCAGTCTGTGAGGACGTCATGATCCCCTGAAAATGTTTGAGAGGGACCTCCCATCACACACACCCCTAAAACGTTTTTTCTGGTGGCTCCCAAAATATGGAATCTTTTTTTTCTTCAAATAAACATTTAATGAAATATCTACAAACTAGAACAAATCACTCAACTCCTCTGTGGCTGTGGATGTATTTTATTTGGCATGTGACACATGTTTGCTTTAATATAATAAATAGGATGTTAAGGAGACCCGCAACGAATAGTTACCCAGGACTCGACGACAGTGTCCAAACGATCCTGCCTCACGCCGAGGGAAATGTCACCACGGAGAGTTTGAAACTTGCCCAGTGTCTGGCCACATGTTTAACTGCACTGGGGGCACTGGGCCTGCCCCCAAATTTTCAGATTACAAGTGTCAAGCAGTTGGCGCTCCCAATGACAAAGATGGTGTAGAAGCATGTGACTTCGAGTAACACCACTTGTTCAGTTAAAAGGTGCCAAGTCACACCCTGAACGTGCCTCATTAGCTAAATGACCTGACCCCTGGGGTTGAGGGTCACTTAATATCTGCTTATTGACTCTGCAGTATGTCTGCCAAAAACAAGATCTCGGTTTTGACACAGGTGATGCTGGGCTATTTTTTTCCCTGACTGTTATGTGTCGAACAGATTGCTGAGCTGGAAACAGCCACATGTACTGAGTATAAAGCCACATCCTCCACACAGATCTTACTTGCTCTGACAGCAGGAGATGTGGTCAATTAATTTAAAAATCGATCCTGAAATTGGGATGTAAGTCAGAAAGAAGGGCAGCCAGGATGCAGAGTCACGTCCCGTGCCCTGAAAAACAGAACTTCCATGGTCAAGAAACCATGGCTACACACTTTGATCCCAGAAGCCGTGTGGGAAGACAGAGCTTTAGAGAAGCACGAAGGCCTGGGGGTCGGTGGGAGGAGAAGAGTCCCCCAGGGAAAACCCATGGCCGCCTCGAGGGGGGTTCCAAGGAGACGGAATGTTTCTACCGATTTTCTTAGCGAAAAGAATTGGAGTGTGATGACGAGAGGCTGGCCCACGGTCTCCTTCTGCATCACGCTCCTTTCCTCAAAAATTCAAGTCAACAACCAAACGTCAGGAGTTGTTCCATCAAAAAGCCAGATTATTGGAAAGCTCTGGAGAGACCTAGTGGTCTTTGGCTGGCATTTCCGCTGAGGCTGAATGATTGTGCCCTCTCTGGACAGCTGTCCAGGCCTCTCATCTCCCGCACCCAGCTCAGGTGCCCATGGGGCAGGCCAGTCCCTGACAGCTCACCATGGGGCCAAGCTGAGATTCTGTGATGCAGAGAGAGTCACCAGCTGAGTGTAGACACTCCAAGGTGGCTGCCCCAAGGAGAGAAGGAGAAAGTTGGTGGCAGGGGACTGCCCTAACCACCACGGTGGGGACAGGAGGAAAGGCATGGCCAGCTGTGCTTCTCTTCCCCGTGGAACAACCATCTCCACCGCACTCTCCTCTACATCCGATGCCAAAGTGTCGCCTTCCAACGGGGATCATGAGATGCCTCTTTCGGAGAAGGTGTTTGGAGAACCAAGCTCGCTCCAACTTCATTTCTAACCCCCCCAACTCAAGAAGCAGACCCTCGAGGATGGGGCTCAGTAAAACTTCCAGAACATTATCGCTGAGCAGCTTTGGTTCCATGGGTTTATAAACTAAAATTCACAGCCCACGCTATACACGACCTCCCGACATTCGCTGGCACTTGTTTTGTACAATAACAATAGTGCTATTATCATTATGGTTATTACTCCTATTACGCCGTGCATTAGACAGTCTCCATAAGGGGGAGGAAGTAATTGGCTCCCTTCACCCCAGCAGCGTTACTGGATTCAGTGCACAAATAGCTTAAAATTAAAGGCTGGCCTAGAGCCTGTGAGGTCGGTAATGGATTACTAAATGAACACAAACTCACCTACTCCCATCAACGCTCCCCAAAGTCATTTGCAAACAGGATAGATAATTTAGTGTCTGGTTCAGATTAATTGCCATGTTTTCCTGCATTTTTGCTCACCAAGGGCCACCATGGGATTAAACTCTGCAGAGTTACCCACGTCGGCTTTGACAGGCAAACATGCTCCCTGCAGGAGCTACTTCGGGATCTTCCTCTTGGGCCTCAACTCAGAATTGGCCCTCTGGGTAAACTTCTTCATGATCAGTTCACTTGGCTCCTTGGCCCCTGACCGCGACAGCCAGTGAAAGAGGAACATGCGCCGTTCGCTCTGCCTGCGGCTGAGACGGTGGGCGACGTTGAGGGGCGTCTCTCCCTTGGCGTCTTTCTCCTGGCTGGAGGCCCCGAACTTGAGCAGGAGGTTGATGCAGTCTGACCGGCCCATGGCTGCAGCCACATGCAGGGGCGTCCTGCCCAGGGGCGATCTGCCCATACAGTTGGCTCCTGTAAAATAAGAAAGCTGGCCGGAGACCGCAGAGAACCTGGAGAGGGCCCGGAGAGGACCGAGAGGGGGCCAGGGCTCTGAGGGAGTTCGGGGGGGGGGGGTGAGGGCGGACACTGCTATCTGCCTCCAGCTCTGACACTTCCAGTCTGTCCCCCTTGCAGCAGCCAATGATCTACGTTCCTATCACACTCCTGTTCAAATCTCTTCACTGTAATCACCAGCCCTGGTGATGGTCTCCTCCTTATGGCTCAAGCACCCCCTTCTCCACCATGCTCTTCCTCCCTGTCCCACCACCAAGCCCCCACTTATCCCTGCCTTCTCTCCTTATCCCTTTAATAACCCCGGCTTTGCATGCTGCCCCAGGCCCTTTGCACATACTGTTCCCTCTGCTAATGACACCACCACCTTTTTTCCTGGGCTGACTCTGACCCTTCTTTAGGCTTCATTCACTTCTTCAGGGATACCTTCCCTAGATTCCCCCCCCCCCCCGGAACCCCCTAGAGTGGCTCAGTCCCTTCAGAACACCCTGCACAGTAATGGCCGTGAAGTTAATTATGTGTGATAATCTGCTGACTTTCCCTCATAAACTTCACAAGGGCAGAAAACACACTTGTTTTGATTACTGTTGTTTTCATCGCTGTCACGTAGCCCTGTGTCTGGAGAAGACAGATACTGGGGAAATGACAGTCAACAGGCAGCCTGACTCATGGACGGGTCTCGCTCTGATTGAATTCCTTACCACCTCCTGCAGATGGATGGCCAATGACAGGTGTCCAATATGGACTTGTTGAATTGAATCAAATTCTGGGTAACAAATATTATGACCCAGAAAACAAGGCAATTTAATTAAATTCAGCTGACATTTCGGTAGCCCCTTCTTATGAGCTATAGCTGGGTGGTGAGGCAAAGTTTTAAATGGACTCTCACAATGCCAGCACCAACCATGGGGCCTCTTTGCAGCAGCTATGTGCAGAGGACAGAAAACTTTGCAAAGCTGGCTATGATTTTTTAACTGGTGCCTTCAAATACATCACAGTTCCATCAGAGTGAAAATGACTTCTCATGAGCTTAAAGGACTGCTCGGCTGTGAAAAGCCCATATTTCATTTAATAATGGGAACAGCACAGAAAGTCAGTGGAGGAAAGTAAGGAATATAATCAAGGCAACATTTGCCCATCACAGAGGTTCACACACCACTGTGTGGCCCAATCATCCAGCCCCAAATATCCGAGATGTTTCCCACCTTGCTTGGTGACAGTGGGAAAAATAGCAGAGACTGAGCTGAAAGAGGCTGGGGCCAAGGCCTCAGCAGGGAAAGAGTGGGCCTCATCTGGAGGCCGGATGGTACGGGAGACCCCCGCAGGCCCTATCTGAGCACCAAACCACTGGCCAAACGCCACATATCAATAACATGTTCTTCCTTTTTCCAAGAAAGCCAGGGTCCTGGACTGGCTGCAACTATGGTCTGTTGTTCCTGAAAGGTCTCTATCTCAATCAGTGGGCATCTCTTCCCCAAAATATCTCACCTTCAGGGAAGACAAAGTGTAATCTCAAGTCCCGCAGAAGCAAAAGTCTTTAATTCAGAGAAAAGACGAGATAAAGCTCCTATCAACTGGGAGAGAGAGGGAAAGGCCAGCTTGCCCAGAAGTGGAAATGGACTTGAAGTAAGAGAAGAGGCCACGGCAAATATTTCCTGAGGAAATAATTACAAGGGTTGGAGGGAGGAGATTGTCCAGCCTTCCAACCACCACAGAGCTACTGGGACTAGGCCATTTCAGAAGGACCCAGAAGCCCAACTGGAGGCAAGGCTGAAAGTCAGGCAGAGAGCATACGGATGTTCCCAGTGATATGACCAGTGGGAAAGAACAAACCAGGAAACCCTTTCAGCTGCTCCCTGAAATTCCCATTTTGCCATAACCGAACCTTCTTGGGACCTGGTTAAGAGAAGGAGCACACTCTCTGGCTGGCGTGTCCCAGGACACTTGGCCAGACGGGGAGTGAGCAGTAAAATGGGGATTAGCACACAGGTCCAGGAAACCACTGCTGAAGGGGCCAGGGAAGCCAAGACCGACCCCCTGTCCTCAATACCCGGAAAAGACTCCAACTCTTAAACGTTCTCAGCTTTCTCCCAGAACTACCTTGTTCTAGAAGGTACTGCACGGCCTCAGTGTTGCCTCTGTGGGACGTGATATACAACGCCACGAACGCCCTCTGAGCCATCCACTGCTTCAATTCTTCATCTCCAAAACGTTCTGAGTTTGGAGTTCGGTAGAAGGAGTCTTCAGTGACACCGAGACAAGACAGCTGGGCAAGACAAACAGAGTCGGCATCATTGTGAAAAGTGCGGACACCACTTGCTGGAGGGCTGATGGGGCATTCTCGAGGGAAGAATGATGGGAAGAGGGAGGTGCAAACCCCAGCTGAGAAGTAGGGGAGCCCGAGGAGGGTGGTGTTCAACGTTCTATATGTGCTCAGGAAACTCGGACTGGCCATCAGCTGGGCCTTCCTGCCCAGGTTTTAAAGAGAGAGGTGGGTGTCCCAAAGAAAGTGATTACGGCTAACACACGGTGGCCTCCCCAGAGGGGAGCGGACTGCTTTGGAGACTTGACAGCTCCTCGCCTTTCCATCTAGTCCGTGCCCATCATCTCATTAACTTTAGGGACCCTCTGAACTCTACTCACAGATAACACCCCTGTAATCCAGTCGTCTTGGGGGAAAGTAGGTGTGTGAGCTTAGGAAGAAGGGCACATTCCCCCAAGGGGCTCTCTCAAAGGTGTGGCTGTGGGGTCTTGGGGAGGAACAGAAGCAAGAAAAGGTGACGACAGTTCTGACTCAACAACCCAGACAGGAGGGGAATAACCCCACTTCTAGGCTTGGACCAAGTCGTTGGCGGAAAGGAGAAGGCCGGGGAGGATGAAGGGAAGCTAAGGCTGGTGGGGAGCTGAAAGGAGTCGGGCAAACCGTGGGAGCGACCCACCCTCCCACTGAGGCCTGAGGCCTACAAGGGGGGACCTGGGGAGCTGCTGCGGTCCTCACCAGAGCCCACCCTGCCTCCTGGCCTCATCCCAGCACCCTCCTGTGCTCAACCTCCTGGCCCCCTTTCCCAGCAAGCCAACTGTCTGACTCCCCTGCCACACACGCTCTGACTTTCCTTCCGAACCTCTTCTCTAGGAAGAATGTACACTCAACCCCTGTCAGAGTGATGCATCTTTCCTGCTGGGTAAACATCCCCCCCACGGCCACCCCCAGGGCCCAGATGAGAGCAAGGCTCCTGCGGCTTACCCTAAGAGCGCCGGGCAGTGCCGTGCACCTAAGCCCCTGAGCCCTGGGCTGCACATTTCCAAGTTATCTGGAATTCTTCACTCAGTGTTAAATTAGATTTCCAACTTTATAAAATACACACACGAATAGAAAATGCACTAGCTTGACTCCGGGGGGAGGGGCGGTAAATGGGTTATAAGTCACAAATAAGTAAACCAAGAGAATGAATGAAAACGCTAGCTGTGGCATCTGAAGATTATGTGGTGTATGTGGCTGGCGCCTTAGCCGCTTGAGCTACAGGCACCGAGCCTGAAAATTATGACATGGGTCATTATCTTTTCTCCTACTCTGAAACTTTTCCTCACATATCCATATTAAAGACTGATTTTTTTTTTCCTCTACTCTTTACGGCTGCTTCATAAAGGATAATAGCCATTTAAAGAAGCGTGAAAGCACCTTGCTCGGATCCCCCTCCACGGCCGCCACAACGAGTTCTGTCCATCCGTCATAATGCCAGATACATAATGAAATAATTCCACCAGGAACAACATCATAGAACTTCAACGTAGTGCCATCCATCAAAATTCCTACGGGGAATAATTTTTTCTTTTAAAAAATTGGGTATTAAAGACAAGCTATTACATTGGTTAAGAGATTATCTGACCTTGGCTACCTCAAAAATAATTTTAGAATCTTGAACGCAAATCCCCTCTGATGATCCCACATGACTCTGTTTGGTGTCGTTAAAGCTTTTTAGAAAATTAATTTGGCTAAGCTCCGATAAAAGCCAAACAAAAAAACAATGGCAATGATTTATAAAATTCCATAATTATAACTTCTCCTATTGCGAAAAACATGAGTCAGTAAGTAAAGTAATTTTATTAGGCAAATTCTACAAATGCAAGTACTTAAACTTGAAGTACTTGCATCATAGACATAGCACAATGTAGTTATACATATTACATACACGAAGCTAAAATACTGACCCTGGTTAATGTTGTCATTAGCTAGCTAAAGAGGTGACAAAAAAAGATTGTTGGGTCTTTCAAACTATAGCCAAAGGAAGGGTCTCTCAACCTAGGCTTGACCAGGAAATGTCAGTAGCACATTCAGCTTGTTATCAATCAAAAATGTCTCTAGACATTGCCAAATGGCCACCTGGGGACAAAATCAACCCAGTTGGAAGTGAACAATAATTTAGAAGCTAATGCTGACATTCCCGTAATTCAGACTTGGAGCATCAGAGCTCGTGGGCCTGAGCCATCTCCCCAAACCGCGCTTCATTCACTTGGAAGAAGTGGAGGAATCTGCTCACAGTCCATGAATTCATACTCTATGAGTAGACTGTCAGTATTAGCAGAAGGGAATTCGAATATACAATCTTTCGAGAGAAAGTGCATTTGTAGTTAGTTTTATCTTTTTAAACATACGCCTGCACGCGTGCGCATTTTCTTGCATGACTACTTACAGTCTTGCTTAAAAGTATGACAATGTAATGTGCTTTCCTTGTAAAGTCTCAACTCTGCCTAGGTTCAATTGTCATCTATTCCAAGTGATTGGAATCTGTGAGTGTTCTGGTTTTCTCTCTGCGTGGTGGATGATTCCGCACCTGTCTACTGAGTACCTCACTTAGGGGTGACTTTGGGCTGCCTGCACCTTTTAATCCCCCCGGCAGCCCCCAACGTGCTTTGTTATCTGTTTGCTGAGGAGCAAACAAAGCTCACCAGGAAAGGACCAATCCAGTACCATCAGCAGATCTGCTGGACATAGGACCTTACAGGGCCACATGCTTCACCCCCTCTGCTCTGCTGACACCATTTGGTCACCAGAAACTTGGGATGGTCGATGTAAACAAAATAACGATTAGCAAATCTGTCAGTGTCCTGGGTGAGGTTTAAACACCGGAAGTAATCAAGACAACTTCACTTCCTAACTACTTTGAAAATAACAAGTAAAGCCGCGTTTCTCTGAGAAATACAAGAATACAATTGAACACATGCTCAACGGGGCTTACCGAAATCAGAGCGCCCCTTCTTTCTACAAACAGACTGCCCTGGGCTTAGACAAATACTAATTATCACCAGCTAAATAAATTAGCAGAGTTGGTAACAGCAGTGTAAGGGCGACCCTCACCCATGAATTTGCTCACGCCTTTTAGATTTGTGTATCTCCAAGTTTTTCATACACATGATCTCATTTGATCTCTCCTTCTCCCTAATTCCTTGTCCCATAAGCTTTAAGGTGGGTAGAAGCCCCCGTGCAGCCCCATCAACTGATTATTTATAGGCAGTAGCCAAATTTCTTCTCATGACAGAGCAGCGCCTTCTCTTTTTCTCATTTGCCTTCCACTGGTAAAGACGGCAACAGCGGAGAGAGGTCGTGCTTCCAACAGTAGCTAAGTGTCTATTGAGTGATAGCATTGTGACATCACTGTTAAATCACCCCATCTTTCTCGGCCCCTCTTAGCTTGCTTGAATTTATAGCTCAGCAAAGCTCATCAGTGAAAATAAATGAACAGAAGGGGTGCCAGACATTTGTAGTTGAGGAGACATAATTTTCGAATTACTTGTTTGGGAACTCTCACTAAGTTCTTCAATAATTCACCTCGTTCTTAACATATTAAATACAGACTAAGCTCAAGACACATTTCTTTCCAAATAAAGCTTCAAAGATGCCCAAGAGCATCTTTCGAATACTCTATAGAAAAACAAGTATGTCATAAAAAAATGCTTCACCTATTTTAAAGGAAGCAAAGGAAGGCATTTTGGCCTTCACTGTACATGGTGAGTTTCCTGAGTCATAAGTACTAAGAATTCTAGAGTTCACAGGGCTCTGCTTTACGGATTAGGAAACTGAGCCCAGGAAGGGCAGTGCTGGGAGCGCTGGGCTCGAGGAGACAGGCTGCTTTCAGACCTCCATCTCCACCGCTTCCCGGCCCCTGCAGTATCACTGCAGTCTCCCTGAAAATCAGCTGTTCACATTCTTGGTGCAACAGCCCAGGGATTTTTTTATATCCTCATTTTCTTGAGATGTTTTGCATTGATTTCAACCAGGTGGGGAGATGATGTCTCCCCGGGGGGTTTGCTCCTATTCTCATATCCTAAATATTGTAGAGGATCAGGATAGAGAAAGCCACATCCTCAGGTTGAGGAAAGGAGACGGATGGAGGGAGAAGTGGCCTTTTAGGGTCCTTGGCCTCCACTAGGTACCTAGCACATGGAATTTGTCTGGACAGAGGGACCTTAGGGTCCTGATTTAGCCATGGAGAGCTTGGAGTACTGGGTTCTGATTCTGGGGGGGCTAACTTTGAGCTCCCGATGTGGACAAGGACACAGCTTGGAATTTGGGATTCTGATACGGACTGGGTTAGTGCCCATATTCGGGGTCCAACTAGGGATAGAGTTTGCTTTGAGATTTGAGATCCTGACAGGGCAGAAGGTACTCTGGACTTAGGGTTCTGATGAAATTGAGGTTTGTTGCCGGCCTGGGGGTCCTAGTGTGGGGAGGGTCTATTCTGTGATTTAGAATTCTTGGATAAGTCCTGCCCAGGACTTAAATTCAGATTTGGGGTTCTGAGGCAGCCCTGGGTTGTATGGCAACTGGGGGTTAGAGATCAAACACATCTGCCTTGAGATTTGGAGGTCTGAGAGTTATAAGATCTGCTGCAAAATTGGGGATTACAATAAAGATAGGGTTTGGTCTAGAACTGGGGTTCTAGTATGGCTAAAGTTGGCTGAAGGCTTTGGGCTTTAGACACAAGCAAAGATTGCCTTGAATTTTGGGGTCCTCATACAAGGCAACGGAATGGTTGGCTTCAGCCTAAGAATGGTGATGTGCACATGGTTTTCATGGAGATATGAGTGTTGAGGCCTTGGGGCAGTGTTAGTGACATTCTTTGGAGCCCGTATGGGGTTACTTTACTTGGATTTGGAGTTCTGATATAGTAATGATGAACCTGGAGACTGGCTTTCCAATGTGGGCAGAGTTGACCTTGAATTTGGGGGTCCAGATGTGGGCAGGGTCATTTTGGGCTGTTATCCTCATGTAGGCAGAAGTGGCTAGTGGTTGGGGTTCAGATATACAAGTCTTAGTTAGAGATTCGGGTCTCAGAATTGGGCGTATCTGCTCTGTAATTGAGGGTCATGCTGTGGGAAGAGTCTGCTCTGAGATTTAGAGCCAGTGGTAGCTTGGAGGGTTTGAAGTTCAAACGTGAGCAAAGCTTTCATAGACATACGGGGTAGGGTGGTGGGCAGGGGGTATTTTAGTATCCTTGGGTGAACAGGGTTATGAATGATTTGGGTTCTAATGTTCATATGGGTAGCCTGGGGATTTGGGGTTCAGATTTGACCAGGTTTGTTCTTGGTTTGGGGTCCTGACATGAGCAAGGTTCTTTTGAGCTTGCATATCCTTATGTGGACACAGCTGTTAGAGGGTCTGGGTTCCTGAGGTGGTCATGGTTAGCCTGGAGATTTAGGGATCAGTGTTGGGCAGGTAGGTATGTTCTGGATTTTGGGGTCCTGAGGTGGGCAGGGTTTTAGTTTCAATATCTTTGATGGATGACTCCAGTTCTTGGGTAGTCATGGTTAGCATGGAGATTTGGAGCTCAGTCTGGGGCAGAGTTGCTCTAGGCCTGCGGTACTGAGATCACAAGATTTGTTTTGGACCTTGGTACTCTTGCATGGATGCGGCTGGTTACAGGAATTGGGGTTGTGAGGTTTACAAGCCCAGCATGAATAAGGACTTAGGGTTTGCTTTGAATTTGGGGTCCTGATGTGGGCAGTTTGCCCTGGGTTGGGGGGTTCTGCTGGTGATAAGTTGTGTTTAGGCGAGTCTTACATGAGCATAGGTTGGCTTTGGGTACCTTATGAAGACATGGGGAGCTTGAGATTTGGGGTCCTGGGATGGATAGGATATGCTCCCCTTGGCAGGAGTCTCTTCTGGAGCCACGTGCTGCTGTGGACAGGGTCTGCCTCCTTAATAGGCTCTAATGCCAATCTGGTGTGTTTGGAACTGGGCAGCCTCTCCGGGCCAAGATCCCAGCTGGCTCGTCCATGTAAGGTTTCAAGGTGGCCGCGGTTTTCTTGGACCTGGGGGAGAGTGTCATCAGCAGGCAGAGTTTCCTTTGGGACTTCAAGTGCAAAAGTGGACTGGGCAACCCCCGGGGTGGAGGGCGCACCCTGACCCTGACCGGGAAGGGGCTAGGGGGCGGGAGCCACCTTGGTCGAGGTACTGGAGCCGCTGCAGGTTGAAGGGGACGCCGACCATCAGATCCAGCTCCTCTTTGAACTCCCGTACGGTCATGTCACTGTGGCAGTTCGTCACTCGGAACATCTCCCCCGTCTCCTCCAGCCGTACCCGCATATGGAAGACATCGGGGGCCAAGTCCACCGACGGGCTCGCGGCCTGCCGATCCCCGAGGAGCCGTTGGCGGCTGCGAACCCAGCCTGGGGTCTGCCCAAGGAAGGACAACGAGGCGACGGAGCCCACCTTGGACTCCCCGCGCCCCAGGGTCGCAGGCCCCGCGCTGCTCCATCTATTCAACGCGGGGCTTGGGAGGAAGGTGGCCCAGTGCGACCTCACTAGCCAGGGTTTGTCCCTCCCCGCCGCCCCCGCCGCCCCCGCCGCCTTCCGCATGGCCGCGCCGCTGACCGCGCGTCCTCCGCGTCTCCAGGGCGGTGGTCGCGCGTCATCGCCGCCCCGGGGGGTCCGGCAGCCCCCGCCCTCGGCGCCCCGCGGGGCCCGGGCCCCTGCGCGCCCCCTCCCGAGTGTGAAGACCCCGCCCCACCGGCTTGAGGCTCCAGGTCCCACCCAAGGCGAGGGGTGCCCCAGGGCCCCCCAGTCTTTCCCGCGGGAGCCCAGGTGGCCCGGCGGTGAACAAAGGCACAGTTTCACGTGGCAGCAGGAGACCGTCAAATAACGAAAAAGGGGAAGGGGCTTCCTAAAACGCCCAAGAGATTTATTGGGATAAATCCAGACACGTAGCCGAGAAGCCACGCCCCGACGACCAGCCCGGAGCCCCCCGTCTCCGCCCCCACCGCAGGCCGACCTCCTCCCCGAATCCTCCTAGAAGCTTCTAAGCTGCTGTGAATGTCAGGTTTTTTCTCTCCCCTGGGAAAACGGGAGTAGGATTCTTGCTGATAGGAAAATAATTACCTCTTCCCCATGTCTGTTTAACACACAAATCTTTGCATAATTTGGACCAAACCACCTGGAGGACTTCTTTGTGAATAACGTTTAAATCATTATGTGCATGGTTTACAGACTGGCAAGCTGCCGTCTGCGTCCTGCTTAAACATGTCTAGCCTGAATAGGAAAACGAACACTGCAGAAATATGACCCCTGTCAGCAGATCTGGTCAAGATCTGGTCCCAGCGATGGACTCCAAAAGTGGAGGAGAGACCTCCGTGCAAATTCGCAAGGCTGCATCAAAATCCAACTTTGAAAATGATCTTGAATCTTTGGAGGGAGAAAGGTGCTGATAACAATACTGAACAAGGGAAGAAATGTCCACTTGGGCAAGGCTGTGATGATTCTATTGTTAAGACATCTTTCAAGAGCTCTGTCTTTGAGAAACCCATCTGTATTTTTCCATTAATTCACCCAGTGCCGAGGCTGAGTGTTCAAGTAAACAGGAAGCTTACATGTGGTGGTCAAATTACAAACACTCAACACTGGTACCTGTGAACAATTAAATACAGACAGCTAAAGTGATGTGGGGGTGGGGAGGGCATGCTAGAGAAAAGGGCACGGGAAACCAGAACAATCTTAGAAAATGTTTTGTTACAAAAAACATACGCTTTTAAAAATTTTTTGCAGAGAAAATTACAGCCATAAAAAAAGTATTTTAAAGGCATTATAGAAAAATTTCAACATGTAAACTGATACTGCAAAGGTTATTTACCAAAGAGTCTCTTAAATCTCTACAAGTACCCTGGATGATTCAGCGTGCAAATTCTACAGATCACAACACAAACTGAAGCTCATATTTTTCCTTAATGGAAAATTAAGCTCTGCATAGAAAACAAGATTCCAGTTGAATAACCCTACTTGCTTCTAGATCAACAGATTTTAACAACATGACAATCTCAATTTCTAGGCAATAAAAAAAATAAAAATTGCTTGTTACTGAAGCAAAACAACATCTCCATCTATTTGCTTTAGGCAAGTATTAGACGTGAGATGTTTAATATGTAGCTTCCAATTTATTAACTCACTCTTTGCTGAAGTTGCCTGAATGCTACCCTGAGTTATAATTTGAAATTATCATACGTGTAGCTTATTTTCTTTGGCACAGTATAGTTTCCTTCCTTTCTTTTTTAAGAACCAGTTCAATGGAATTTGGGAAGGGGGCAGGGGACATCCTGTATACCAGGAAATTCAATATATAGCTTCAGAAATTTTAAAGACAAGACAGATAAGGGAAAGATGGAAGGGAAGAACAGAAATAGCATACGCGCCCTTGGCAGCTACCTCCTGAACCCTGCATGGGCTGCTCCTTCCTTCCCTTATGCCTACCTTGGAGAACATAAAAATAGCGACAAAAAAACACAGGACTACACATGTATGCAGAATTTAACAAGATGTCTGTAAAATCCTTATTTAAAATGTATTTAAATTAGAGCATCTTTCTCAATCTAAATTTTAAAAACATGAAATTTAAGTGCTGTATACTTAGGTCAGTTTAAAGAGTTCATAATTTAGCCATCAGAATCACTGGTGGGAAGAACTTTGGGGCAAGTTCTGACCAGAACTGTTTCCTATTTTGTTAGGATTCTAAAGTAGTAGATATAAAGTCAGTATCTATGCATCTTAATTGCCAGTTTCTTGGGAGAGGAACTGGCAATTAAGCATGACTTTATACCCATATAAATACACGAATGTGCACATTAACTTTATGGACACTCTGTATAAAAAAATCTATTAGTTCTTTGCTTCTATCAAAGGCCAACACATACCTTCATAGCTACAATTCCTACCTGAAGTGAAGGAGTTAGTGTCTAAGGAAAAGTATAATTTATAAGAAAAGTACAATATTAAAAAAATTGCCATAAATCATTCTTTAGTGCATTTATCACATTTTTCAAAAGTAAATTGGACTATATTTGTAGCAACTCAAAGGGAAGCATAAATTTAAATGATGTATTTGTTCAGCTCACTAATAGGGAGCTGATATTACATTAACATTTTTCTTCCTGTCAAGGGTATTTACATATGTACAGTATTGCTGTTAAAAATAAAATACCATAAACTTTTAAGAAAGCATAAGGAAGCAAACCTTCAAGTCTACTAAAGACTCAAAGCTTCTAATAAACTATTTTGGGGTGGGGGGGGACTTCAAATAATATATTCCATCTGTCAGAGAAAACAAATTTGTGGCAGGCAATCTGATAGTATGGAGACCATGATACCCATTTAGCTGCCTGGGTCTGTGACCTTTCTACAGACTGTTACAGATTGAACTTGTAGTGATAGGGAAGCACAGGGCAGGCCGTTTGGAATAAGTCCCCATGGGGGTTCTGTCCCTTAGGGGTGCAGATAGGAAAGGGGCAATTCAAATGTATGGAAGGAAAGGTTCAGAAAGATTTTCTCCCTCAGCTAGCAAATACTGTAAGTTCCCCCTCCAAGTCACGATAAGCCACAGGTGCCAAAAATGAAACCAGATGAAGTTCACCATACACTACGTTTTTCTAGTACATTAGTGTCTATAATATGGTGCTGTGTGCATTCTAGGGTGGCCAAGAATGGAAACATCTTGTCCCAATCTGACTGCAAAGCTAAGATGGTCTCATCAACGACTTCAAGATGAGGGTTACTGGCATTTCTAAAACAGGCTAGAGAGAGACACCTTGAGTCTGAATCACATGTGCCATGAACTGTGTTCAAGAACACACTCTAATCTTTTTAATAGGTCAGGACAATAAGTCATTTTTTTGTGGATCACATTTATATGTCTTTTCAAATGATAAAATGCCTCAAAGAATGTTTCTTAAATTTTAAAGATGGTCCCCAATAATTAAACTTTACTTTCCTCTTTTTTCCCCTACCACACAAAAGAAATGGCAATGTGTGGAATACAATAGGAGTTGGTTGCTGGAAGGGTAGAGTAGGGCATGAAGTGGCAAGAAATGTATGTGCAGAGCACAGTTGAAGGTATTTCCCCAAATATATGGTGCAGAAATAAACTATCCAAGCTTCATATAAAGGTTATGCGAAGTCCTATTCAGGTTTAGAATAACCAACTAGGTTAGGTTATGAATGATTTTATACTGACTACAAAATAACACCATTAAAATCTAACAGGAATTGAAGCTTAAATTTGCTACCTTTCATACCTCCCAAGTCATTCCAGAAGGCTATGTAATGTTTTATATTTCAGCACATATTTATTAAGTATAAAGATAGAATTACATTTGTATCCTTAGCAATTTTATAAATATACATAAAAACGAATATCCTAGTTCACATAATAAATCTCAAGTATGTTATCACATAACTGGCCACAATTTCCTAGGAAAAAACCCACTTGCTGCCTTTAATGACTGATGGAGTTTATTCAGAACATGGAAGATCAGAGAAGTGCTCGCCATGCCCTTGCCCACAGCATCGGCCCCAGGGCCTTAGAGATCAGCACTTTCCCATTTGGCTCATGGGGCTGAGGAACACGCGCTCAACAAACTGGTCCACACAGACACACTCTTTGATTACCACTGTCTACTACAAAAAAAAAAAAAAAGCCAAAAAAGTGATGTTTTTCAACCGTTTTCTAAAAAACATACATTTTAATTCCAAAGAAGCGATGTGTAAGAATTTTTATTTTGTTGTACTTCCCCAAGCAAGACATGGTGGGGAAACCATAAGTTTTGGAGCCAGACAGGTCTAGGTGCAAAGCCTAACTTGATCACTTACTAGCTAGAAAGCCTCAGATAAGTGACTTTAAAACTTTAATTTTTTATTTATTTATTTTTTTTAAGAGGCAGTGTCTCCTTATGTTGCTCAGGCCAGTCTTGAACTCCTGGCCATAAGAGATCCTCCTATCGGAGCCTCTCAAAGAACTGGGAATACAGGAATGAGCCACCTTAACCTTGCTGAGCTTTAGTTTCCTTGTCTGTACGATGGCAGGTCATTAGTGCTGCCAAACCACAGCCAGCCAGCAAAGGCTAAGAACTCTCAACCTGTCAATCACTGGCACGCAGACTGAGGGCAGTGGCCAGAGCTGTCAAGTGATCTAAACCCTATCCCAGTGCCCAGACCTCTGTAAGTGATTCATAAACACTGCTCTTGTGCTAATCTCCAGCATCTACAAACTGCTTCTTCACTTGCAAGTCTTCCCTGTCTTCTCTCATTTAATTCTCAAAACCGGCCTTGGAAATCAAAATTAGCCTAGTTTTACAAGTGAGAATTCTCATCCAATGTGGTAGTGACACTTCAAGTTCTCATGACCAAAATGTGGGTGGCAGAAGGAGGAAGTGCTCCAGGCACATCTTTCAGTCTTCTGCGGCAGGCGCAAGGGCACTGATATTCTCTAAGTGTTTTTCTTCTGGGTACCAGCCACCATGTGAGTAGCTAGATGCATCAGCCCACAGAAGCCTCACAACACTAGAAGGCAGGAACCCAGCCTTGTCCCCACATAATGAGATGAAAATGAAGCTCTGAGAGGCTGTTCTGCCCAAGGCCACTCTCAGCACTTCACTTGTAAATTTACTCCCTGAAGTACTGGTATTGGGCGTCAAAGCAGATGGTTGACTCTAAATTGGCCCTCTTAACCTTCAAGTCAGTCTTTTCCTTTTGTTACAATTTTCTAAATCTCAGATAAATAATTCAAAAATAAAAACAATTAGCATTTCATTTATTTATGTTTATTCTGAAAAATTCTTTGGAACACTAAATTTTTCTTTAAAAAAAGCCGAGCTGTCAAGCTTGTAGTATTTGCTCTGCCAAAGTACCCTTCCCCCCCCCGCAATTCCCCTCCAGACCAACAGGGGGCGCAGGCAAGTCCTCTGGTGGGGAGTGGTTACCAGCAAGAGAAAGTGGTCTTTGTGGTCGAGGGTTAGGTATGGTCCAACCATGGTTTTACTGTACTATTGGCAAATCTGAGTGATGGGCTCAGAGTTTCATCACACCATACCTTCTACCTTCATATGTGCTTGAAAACGTTAAAACAACTAAAACACTTTAAAAGAAAAAAATAAGTTTTATACTTCCTGTGTGATCTTGAACAAGTTACTTAACCTCTCTGGGCTTTAAATGCTTCACCTAAACAGAAATGATCTAAAGATAAATGGGTATACCAGGCTCAATACCAGTAGCTCCTATTAGAGAATCAGATGTGTGAGGCGATGCTTGGCACACAAGACATTCAAGAAATGGCAGCCATTATCTCTGCCATCATCCCCCATACACACAAATCACACCTGTCATTTCCAAGATACTAAATAGAAAGGACAATCTGAGGAACTGGACAGGCTTACATGATCTTCACAGATTTACTCTACAGAGGTCGTGTAATCTCTGCTCTAACCTACTGTTCTCTTCACCTTACCCTCCCTCCAAGGCCACTGGCTAAGGCGAGGTGCAGTGGAAGACACCACCCTGGACTGGGTATGGTGGGAATGGATTGTGGACCAAACCCTCACCTTACCAGATGGAAAGTGCAGAAAGAATGGGGCCTTGTTCAGTCTGTCTTTAGCCTCTAGAGTCTATCTGGCACATAGTAGGTACTGGATCAACATTTGGTGAAACTGATATGATCATACTGCAAATGTACACCCAGGGTAGATTCTCCCCCCAGGCCTTGCTAACGTGACAAAATGAAAGCAAAAGCTTGTCTTCCGACTGAGAACAGTGCCGGAACCCTATGATGAGTTCATTGATGAAATTTAACCCCAATGTACTCTCACTGTTTGAAAAGAACTTCTATAAAATTGCCACAACATGGGAAAAATATCAGAAGAGCAAATTTAAAATGCTGCCATCTATTTGAATTATGAATACTATTTTACACAGAAACTAGACATTTTTACGTACCCTTCCACCTTTAAAATGAATTTATAAGCATAGGAGTAATTTTTGTCATAGTCATCATGAGAACACAGAAAAAAATCTGTAAATATATGGCAATACACATACATATAAACATAAAATCCTTCATAAAAATGAAATAAAAAAGGAGACTGGCATTAGAAAAACATTATTAATCTTAAGGCTTAAAAATGAAATCAAAAAAGACTGGCATTAGAAAAACATTATTAATCCTAAGGTTCCAAATTTTAGAATATGTCCCTTTGCATAATAACTAAAGCATTACCTTTTAGTATTAAAATTGTATAAAACTGACATGATCTATCAGAGTATCTTAAAATCTGTATTTTCAAATGATTTTTTTCCCCCCATCACTATTCAGCTGATACAAGCCCATGGAAAAAAAGATCGGCTTTTCTATACTGGAGCCCTTGTTCACTAAATACTTTTCTACAAAACCAAGGTACAGAGAAAACCCAACTTGTATTTTAAAAAACACTAAGCTATTGTTTAAAGGGTTTAAAGGGTTTCATTAAGTGTTTTAAGTGTTTTTAAAAATATACAAAAGGATTTATCCATAATTTCCATCACTGAAATATACAAACTTAAATTGAAAACTGAAAATTAAAACTGTAAAGTAGTTCTTAATTTCAAAATTTAAAAGATGGTTTCATAAGTAAGCTGAAAAATTGAGCCCAGAAAAGATAAAGGAATTAAAATAGAAGATAAACATTCCAATTTGCAAAAAATCATAAGCAGAAAAGGTCATGATTTTTACTAGTTTGAAGGAGATTCATTGAACTTTAGAAACTTAATTGCACACAATTTTAAGGCAATATGCATTAAGTAATAATAAACATCATGGGATTATAGAATTCCTAAATTAGTATCAGCTGTCTGAAATTATTCAGGGCCAAAAACCACCTTATTAATTTCTCTCTACTCTCATTTCATATCAAAGATGATAACAGCCGGGCTGGGAAATGATGATGAGACAGACCCAGCAAGGCTTCGGTCAGAAAAATGCCAACAGCAGAAAGAGTAAAATGACCATACAGAGAAATGTGGAGAAAAAAAATTAATTCTGCATCTCACACACAAATCAAACAAAAAAAGGAAATAAACTCTATAAAACAGAGGCTGAGAAATTTGTGAATAAAGATTTAATATTTCAATTTTGGGTTATCAGTTGAAAAGCACATAAAACTTTAAAAATCAGATAACATAAAAATAGCCAGAATGTTGAAGTTCCCAAAGATCAACAGATCAAGGGAACATTCAAATGAGATTTCACTGCCGCCTCGTGCTCCTGAAACTGCAAATTAAATCTGAAGCTCTTGCCTGCCGGCTCCGGCTCTGCACAGCACGAGGCTTTTTCAATCCAGCAAGGTCCGCTTCGAGAGAACGGGAACATTTGCTCTTCACTCCAAAAGACAGACAAAACAAACAAAAACAAAACCAAGAGATGTCTGGTTGAGAAAACCGACTCCCAAAGCTTTCACTATTTTTTAAATAGGGTTGGGGGGAAAGGGTATGAAAATAAATGGCATTATTTTCACCCAAGCAAGTAAAGGAAATGAAAAAGAGATTGGGAGGGAGTTAGAACCGGGAGCCAGGAGTGCCGGTGAATACTTTCATATCAAAAAGCCCTGTTTTCAGAAAAAAATGATACCAATATCATGGGCACGGGAGCACAGAATTCATATCAGTAGCTCTGGCTGCAATAAGCACGGGAGAGATGGGAGATAGCGAGCGCGCGGTGAAAAGATAACGGATCGGATCGGCGACGGAGCCGGTCCAGCTCCCCGAGAAGCGGGTCAGCCCAGCCGGCACCGACCAGCCCGGATTCCCGCGTGCGGCCGCTAGAGGTCGCAATGCTTTCGTGGAAAATACGGGCCTGTTTTTCTCAGTTCTTTTAGAAAAAGTGCGCTGGGAACATGGCATAATGACTAAAACCTCAATCTCTCAAATTAAGCATAATGATTAAAGATCACAGCAAAGAGAAAATCTTTCAGTTTGCCCCTGGCATCAGCCAAATCATATCCTGAATAGCTGCAAAAGCCTGATGAATTTCTTCAGGGAAGACAATTATTTGAGAAATGTCTACTTGGAGATAAGAAAAATGAAAACTAAAAGATACCGAGATGAATCTCATCAAGGTGAAAACCAAAACCCCAACCACCACCACAAACAAACACCCTCAACACCACAAAAAACATACATCTCAGGAAGGGGGCTTATGGAAAGCTTTCACTTTTTCATAATCACTAAACCTAGAACATTCCTTTTGCCAGCACAAGATAGAATTAAATGATTCCTTCATAGACAAAATGATGTACAGATAGGAGCCACTTTGGGGAACATTTTTATTTCATAATCATCTCATCTGGGTTAGGTCCTTTCATCTCTCCCACGGTAGCCTAATTTTCTCTACAAGCTGAAGTACATAAAGTATGCTGTACCCTACCAAGAGGGCTGCACTCAGAATGTTCAAGAAAGCCGTGGTAAAAACTGCTCCGATTAATAGGAAAATATTGAAGAGTGGGTGATTCATCTTTTATTTGGTTCGAATAAATTGCCTTATAGAACAGCAGAACACTCTTAATTCCTGAGTGACTCGAGCCCTGTCTTCATCTGAAAATGAATGTCTCCCCGGAGACAGTGGTATTTGTAACTTAGGGCTCTGAAATTCAGTTTATACCTTAATAAAAACATAATCTCTTTATCCAAAAGAACATTATTACTGCCGGTTTAGAAATCAATTATAAGGTAAGAAAATTAAGAATTATTCCAATTTGCTTTTTCATATCCCCAGATAGGTGTTTACCTACTCTGCTATTTCATACCAGAACCTCCAAATCCTGCTGTTTTCGGTCACTACCAACTCTTAAAGCTGGTGAAGATATTCTCTGGTCTTCATGAAGCAACTGTTTGTTGAAAATGTATATGTAAATAAAAATATATAAACCCTCAAAATGACCACAAACATTCCCTTTTATTATACTTCAGATTATAAATTTTTTGCCAATCCCTACTAGTCTAGGACCCAGTGTGGCTGTGAATTACCACGGCTGTTCAGTGGCACTGACTGCATTGCTGTGGGCTTCCAACCTTGTTCCAGGCCTGGTATACATGCTCTGTACCTCTGAATGCCCCGGGTCTCCCTTCTTTCATGATTTCCCACCTATAGTCTCCAGTCTGTGCACTCAGAAGACAAAGCACCAGTGCTGCTTCTCAGAGAGCAGAGCTGGGACAGGAAAATCCAACCTGGTCCATCATGCACCAGACTTAAGCCAAGGGCAGCTCTTGGTCATGTGGATGAGAGTAATTGTTTCTCTAGGTCATTTTTAAACTCTTGTTCTTATATTCATCAGTCCTTTGGGGTGGGGGTAGAGGGAGCAAGAAGGGAAGCAGCAACATCTTGCAGAAAAAGCCCTTCATGCAGAACTGAAATTGGACTTCAGCCCAGGCTCTTCCCCTGGGTGACTTCTGGGCAAGTCAGGTCGCTGGCCAGGGGCCTCAAGTCTCTCCTGCACAGCGTGTGCTCAGCCATGTGTCCACCATCATCCACAGAATTACAATCCTAAAGGACAGAAACATTAGGAGAAAAGATAAATATTTACCCCTCAGTGAAAGAAAACCCACTATAGGATTCTGGATAGTACATCGCAGCCGAAGGCTGTGAGACAGCTGCATTGTTTTTTTGCACTGACACCACACGGATCCAGGGTTTAACAGAATTGATCTGGAGAAAGGAGGGCTGTTTTTGCTTTTAACCCTTCTTCCTACATTTAGAAAATCATACAGGTTTTTAAGAAGTCCTTTGTGTACTTCATTTAGGTCCTTTAAAAACCGGTTGAAGATGGGCACCAAGTCGGCTGCCGTCCACTGATTCCAGAATCACAGCCAGCTCAGGGACAGAGAAGGCCAGGGTCTGACGTATTATCCACTAGGGGTGCACAGGAGACATGATCACAATAAGCAAGCGTAAGCCAGTGTTCGCAGTATCTTATGCGGTATTGCTGCAGCCAAACGCACACTGCCAGCTGTTAGTCACCTCAAGCTTTACGTTATCAGGGACCAGTAAACGTGCTGGTCTGTACCCAATAGACGCCAGGCCAGGACGCCTTGCTGCAGCTCCCCTCTCATTCCCACCCAGCTGACCCACCCTATTCTGTGCACGCCTCTCAACAGGCTGCTTTTACCTGTACATCAGAAGCCAGTGTTTTGTATTTATCTTTCAGGCAGTGCCAATTTTGCCTATCCAGGGTCTGCCCTATCCCAGGAAGCTGCAGGCAGTGTTTGGCTACATTGGTATTGACAATCTAAGCTGGAGCTGGGTCAGTCATCGACACATACTGATCCAGCAGAGGCTAGGGGATTACATCCTGGAAAAGAGGAGAGAAAGGAAGCCATCATGTTTGCAGGAGAAAAGAAGTCAAAAGAGAATACTCATGAGCGATAAAGAGTTGAGGATTTGAAGGTGAAAACAACAAAAGAAATTTGAGAGGAACAAAAGGCCTTCCAAAAGCCAAAGGGCTTCAGATGGAAACCTTGTTTATTCCAGAGACTGGGTTTTCAATTTTGACTAAAGTTAAAACAGTGCCCATAACTCATCTTTTTTTAGATTGGTACATTTAATAAGAGTGAACAGTCTAGACAGCTGGTACCCCCAGCTCTTGAGAATGGAGATAATCCTCTCTTACAAATGCCCCAAGAACCTGTGACCTGAGCCTTTTGCTCTGAAAATCATGACTATTTTTCCAACTGATGGGATACTGCTTTCATAAGACAGCACCCCATTTCTGTTTCTCTCTAAGCGGAATGGGTCCCAATGACTTAAAGCAATGAAGGGAACTAACTTAGCGCAAGAAGCTTATCCAAAGACAAAAATCAAACAGACTGGCTCGGCACCTATAGCTCAGTGCTTAGGGCACCGGCCACATACCCTTGGGCTGGTGAGTTAGAACCCAGCCCAGGCCTGCTAAACAACAATGGCAACAACAACAAAAAAAAATAGCCAGGCGTTGTGGCGGGCACCTGTAGTCCCAGCTACTTGGGAGGCTGAGGCAAGGGAATCGCTTAAGCCCAAGAGTTTGAGGTTGCTGAGAGCTGTGACACCTCAGCACTCTACCGAGGGTGACATAGGAAACTGTCTCAAAAAAAAAAAAAAAGATTTATAAAAATAAAAAAATAGTTCAACAAAGTTGTCAAAAACTTTTCAAACAAGAAAAAATGATATAAACAGACACTATATACTGTTAAGACACCCATTTTTCTTCTCATGTTGGTTTGCTTTATTAAAATACTATTCTAGACTGTTCAGAAGATTTTTAAACACAACTTTAGAATTTAAGTTGTACAGAAACCATTAGCAACAGAATATGAACAAAGATATGTAATTAAATTGACAGAAGAAAAATATTTGGTTCCAATGGCCATTCCTAAAGTTAACTTTCAGAAAAATATAATATTTTAAGCTGCTTTTTTTCCTTGCAAGGAACAAACCTGTAATTTAGATTTATTCTCCTCAAGTGGGCTGGGGTCATGCCTCTGGCCAGTCTCCAAATGATCATTGGTTCCATCTGGGTTTCTCCCAGATCCTACAGAGTCAAATGGACACTTTACCAATTTGCTCCAGTGTATAAATCTGTCCTACCATTTCCCCTTCAAAAAACCCTTGTTTAATGCCAGAAATGACTAACTGTGCAAGCCAAAAGCATTCCTTGAACTCTATTTTTCCAGATGTTAAAAAGTACATTTGCATGGTTACATATGATATTGTATAGACCAGTTATTTTAAGTGCTAAGAAAAACTGACTTCATACCATTTCAAAATTGCTTGAGGTCCTTACAAAAAGACAAGGGCCAAAGTTGAAGTTGGTGAGTCTCAACCATATGAGTCTGCGATTATTGTACTATTTTTTAAGCCCTGGGGTCTCCCTAGTATGGCTAACCAACAACCTCCAATAACATTCACATGTTTAAGGCACAGACCTTCAGAAGAAAGAACAAAGATTTGCCAGAAATGGTAGAGTGAGCAGCTCTGGAATTTCTTGAGAATTAGAGATTGTGGTAGCGGTGCAGAGAAGATGGAGTGTGGGGGGACCGATGAATCTGAATGAAGATTTAGTAGGAAAACTGTTCTCAATTTTCACATGTACAAACATTCCTAATGTTTGCTGATGAACCTCTACATTAGGTTAACAATTAAAATGAGCAAGAACATTTAACAGTGACATATTGGTCTCTGATCATTGATTAACATTAACTGAGATGGACTTGACCTTCTCCTTCAACCATAACATGGATTTCCAACTTGCACTTGAAATGTCATACTGTCTACCAGCTTAATGGATTCTGACAAATCAGCTCAATATATGATCCAGGAAAGTCGATTAATATACCGATAGATACTTCATTTGCTCTGAGGCATGCTCTCAGAACCTTTAATTCCCAAAGTTTTCACTAAAATATACTGTTTAACAGAGGACATGATTAAACAAATATTTTGGTATGATAACCTAAGACCTTAAATTTTCCTCATACCATTGGAATCCTTCTCATCCTTTTAGGAACCCACTTTATCCCTCATTCTCCAGAAGCCAAGTTAAGGCAACCCCAAAGGACACTGAGAGTCCATTTCTCCAAAACAGCCTTGAGCAGGGCAGCGCACTGGTGTCTGTGCACCTGACTCACTACCCTCTCTCCTTTCTAGCGAGCCTATTAGGAGTCCCTTGTTTTCTACAGCACCCCAAGCTAAACCCATTACAGGACTGTGGCCAGTGAAGGGAGGCTAAAGGAGAAGGAAGGAACAGGGTCTCTGACCCAGGTTTCCTTGCTCTCACAGGCCCCTCCCTCCACTGGGCATCAGTGATGGAGCCACCATGGCAGAATGGAGGGCAGAGGGTCACGTGAGCACCTAAGTGGGGCTCCCCAACACCTCTTCCTGTTGTTTGCGTGAGAGGACTCCGACCTCATCATTGAGCTCTGTGAGCATACTGTTTCCTTTTCCTCCTTTTGCAATAAGACACAGCTGATTGCTCCCTCTAGAATCTCAGAGCCACACTGCACATACATGAGCTCTGACATCCCTAGCCATGAAACAAGGGCCTAAATATACAAGTCCTCCACATCCATAACCAAAGAGATCCACCTTAGAAGAACCAGTTCTCCCACTTGTGCCTATAAAAAAAAAAAAATATATATATATATATATATATAAAATCACAATCCCCACCAAGGTAGATGTAGCCACACTTTTCTATAGAACACAGGATTTTTGCATTCCAAGTAACAAGGGTACAACATGAGTTTTCTTGCCAATTTTTTAGACACAAAACAAAAGAGATTATCTCATTTCTTACTAAACACAGACAACCTTAACCAACTCTTGAACATTTTACCTTCAAATTTTTACATTTTTTGGCTTTATTTTGCTTTATTAGAGTAGGCATGGTGTTAATGCAGTGATATGTTAACTTAATCCTCAATATAAAATTATAAACCATGTCAATAGGGAAACAATTGGTATTCAGGCCCTGAGACCATGAGCTTGAACAGATTATCAATCATGGGACATGGCAACGAGAGGGTGCTAAAAATATCAAAGACTTTAGCATCACAGACCCCTGCTTCTAATACCCCTGGCTCTTACCCTTAACTGTGAAAGATCCCAATGGAAGCTGGTCCAAGAGAGAGCGCTATAGAACTTAAGAAAGCACAGAAGCCTCCAAACACAAGAGGGTTAGGAAGCTTCTGGAGAGACTCCAAGTAAGGAACAAGGCAGGGGCTCCTCCCATTCAGTCCCAGGGCCTCACAGGGACCAGTTTGCAATTCCAGGTGGTGCAGGCAGAGCTCAGGAGTTCGAGACCAACCTGAGCCAGTGCAAGACCTCATCTCTACAAAATAAATAAATAAGCTGGGCATTATGGTGGGTGCCTGTAGTCCCCGCTACTTGGGAGGCTGAGGCAAGAGAATTGCTTAAGCCTAAGAGTTGGAGGTTACTGTGAGCTATAATGCCATAGCACTCTACTGAGGACCACAAAGTGAGACTCTATCTCAATAAAAATAAAATAAAATAAACAAACCCTCTCCTCTGAGGTCAGCAGCCAGCACCACTCCTGCCTGGAGTGACCACGAAGTAAAGAAACCTGTGAAAACAGGACCTGGATGGCACACTCGTTCCTTAAGGCCTCCTCAACTTGAAACTCTAGAACCGCATGAGTCCACCTTCCACTATCGTTATTAAAAGATGTCAATGTCTGTTAGTAATGACAGAGCGTTTATATGGTTAACCCACCCCACCCCCCCAAAGAATAAGCGCTTGTCATCATTAGAGAAGAGAGAAGGTACTTTTTGGTCCCCACCCTGTTTTTGTGGAAGCACGTCAGCATTATCAATCATCTGATTGATTGGTTGTCTAGTTATCTAAAATATGACCTTAAGAATAAAATGAAATTTGCCATTTATCATCCCTGCTGGGATATATTAATAAAAGAAAATGCAGCTTTGTGATTTCTGTCACATCCTCGGTGGCTGAGGGATAGGGCAAATACTTACTGTGCTTTGTAATATCCTGGCCACGGAGAGCTCATTCCGCGATGATGAAGCCGACAGAGCGATCTGATTGTCAGAGGCAGGCCTGGGCTCTGAAACGGACACTTCATTTAGCCCTTCTGTCGGCTTGCTCTCGGCTTCACTCACGGAGTCAAGCTGTGCAGCTCTTCATGCAACTGATAATACCTGAACTTGAGCTACAGGAAAAGGAGTTTCGAAAATTTTAATAATTTTATTTGGTTTGTGGGGATTTACTTCAGTGAAGTCTTCAAAACAACAGTGTCTGCTCTAAGCTGGAGGGTATGGGGGTGTGGGGGGACTACACACACACACACACAAACACAGAGTCCCCGGACCTGTTCTGAAGCTGAAGCCTGCACACTAACAGAGTTCTGGAGTCTCCAAGCAGGCTCTCGGCAAAGTGGTGTTGTTTACAGCCATTAACGGTAACTATTTCAACCGAACGCCAGCCATGCACAGAACATCAAATCTCAACTCAAAAGCCTCAATTAAGAAAAACCAGAGGTTGACTCCACCGTCTCTCACAGAAACACAACATGATGTTAATGAACGATGATGCTGAGAGGTCCACTGCCTTGCTGGAGGTATCCTGCTCCCCCTGCATAAAGCAGGATGTGACCTTCTCTGTCATATGCACACTCATAAGCTCGTGCATGAATAAATCCTTTGCACACAGATAAGCAATGATCTCACAACCCAAACCCCAGGGGGCCCCTCTTCTTTCTGTCCACAGCATGACTGTTTGATCACGAATTTCATACAGCTTTCTGTAAAAATAACCTGGATGTTTTTCTGTGCCCGACTTAAAACACACACATACACACACACATTAATTCCTGTATCTTATTTTCTGTTTGTTAAATATGACAGACCCCAAGATTCATTAAAATGTTTAGAGCACATAGCTGGCTCCCCACATGCCTAGGGCAGGTCCCACCTCTGTGTAAAACACCAGACCTCTCCCAGTGGCCTAAGCAACACTTCCTGCCACGACATGCTTTGAGTTGGCCATGTCACTTACTTCTGAATCTTTTGGGATGACAGATCCCTTTGAGCTCTGAAACAAGCAGTGGGCCCTTTCGTATGCAGAAATTAAGTATGCACATTCATGTAAAATTTTACTAACAATGATTCCAAGAAACTGAAAGAACCCTCAGAAACTCATCTTCTGACTTCTCTGGATGGAGGGTTCCCAGCCAACCTCTAAAGTCCAGGGTAAATATAACCCATTCTTCACGGTCTTCTCCCAGACATTTCCTCTGCACAGTGCGTCCTCTCCTCTCCAGCCCTGCTCATACGCACACGGTGGCTGCCTGTACCATCCCCTCAACCAGACTACTGGGGGCCTCTTGATCCAATCATCACTGGCCCAGCCCCCAGACCAGGTCCTGACACTGGGGATTAAGCAGCTTCAGTAATATGTTTTCCAAAAACAGCCCTTTGTCTACAGCTACTAGAAGTGGGATGTTACGTGTACTCATTCCTTTAGCAAACATTGATTTAATTTCCTTCATAAACCTAAGGACAAAGAATCATCACAGAACTGGATTTTCATATTTCCCTTCCCGAAACGGGTCTTTGCCCAGAAACAGCAGCAAGTGTTTTTCCAACTTCCCCAACTCAAGGAAAGGCACAAACACAGCACTGTTCAGAGAAAGTCACAATAACGGCACGGACTGCAGAGCCTGGCTCCTAGGTCAAGGCGCTCAGTGAGAGCATCAGTCATGGAATGAGAAACACCCCAGAGATCTTGTACTTCTCCTTGCTGTATGAAGACAAGAACCTTCAAGCTTAGCTAAGGGCTGAGTCAACAGGCTCTGAAAGAAGCGCCATCCTTAGCTCTTCATACCAGAAAGGGCATTGTATGTGGGAAATGAAGGAATGTTTCTAAGGTGCTAACAACACTTCCATGGCTACATATATGCCCCAGAACTATCCACTTCCTGTTAGAACTGACTTCAGACTATGGGTGTGTCTGCAAAACAAGGAGGCAGAACTCTCACATGGAGATGGCCCTGGCTATTCCAGATGTGGTGAGACTAGAAACGTTTGTGCACAGGGTAAGCAAATTCAGGTACACAAATACATGCATCAGTATATGGGCCCGAGGGAGAAGGGGGTGGTGAGAAGCAACACCCAACACAGAAATATCCCCTACTAATTTCAACAGACATTTACCTCGAACATCTGGGTCACTCATCGTCTGTTCCTGCAAACTACCAAGGACTGTTTGACTCACTCCTGGCCTCACAGCTGTACGCACAAACTCAGGACAGCTACCTTCTTCCTGCAGCCCATACTTACTCAGAAGCAGCTCTAAGCTCATGTTTATGTCAGGGAAAGGCACTCACCAGTTAAGGAAACTACCAAACATGTCCTCAGAGCATCTGCTCCAAGGCTGCTGCTGATGGGAAGGTCGTTAGCATCAGAGAAGCTTCAGGAAGGCACTGGCCTCCAAGGAAGGCCCATCTGACCCAGCAATAACCAAAGCAGAGCCTCCCACTGGGTTTCCATTAGGCCAGTGGAGCAGCTGGTGATATGCAGGGAGTTACTGGGTTTTGTTGAGGTCTTCAACAGGTAAATCTGCGTCCATCTGCAAAGGCTCTACAGAACCAGATGAAATGGAGGGAAGCAAACGCTGAGCGTCATGTAACACACTGAAAGTAACAGGGAAAAACAGAAGCCCCACATCCTTTTAAGGCCCGTCCTCCCCTCTAGCTGGCCACTAGCCCTCCTTGTGTCTCTTGGTCTCAGAAGATTAAACCCTCACAAGTTAAGAAGTTTAGTCAGTCCCCACTGCCCCTCTGGGAATATGGTGTACAAGTTCGGCCCCGCCCCTATCATGCACAGATGGCCAATCAGCCCTGGCTTCCCAAGCACCTTCAGCAGCACGTTTTCCTCCTCCAACCGCTCCTTAGTGCCTCCACTAGGGGGCAGGCATCAGAGACCAACAGGCCCAGTCTGGAGAGCTACTGGCTAACTGCTCTGAAGGTCTGGAGGAAGACTAGGTCGGTGTGGCCCAGGCACACAACAGCAGCTCATCAACTTTGACAGCAGAAAGGAGGAAGGATGGGCCAATCTTCACAAGGATTTGTCATCATGTGAGGTGTCAATTTCCTACACTCACACTCCTGCCTCCTGCATCACATTAACAATACAGAGCCCTAGAAACTACGTCAAACATAGCCGCCTTAGTGCACACCCATCATCTTCAAAGGAAAGACGTAAGTAAAGCCAAGATCAACTGCCATACTAGAAAAATACTGTAGGGCCTAGCTAGATGTTGGTCAGAAACGTAACCTTCACGTGCATGTAACGCCCTATGTCACAAAAACACATCTAGGAGACGACGTCACATTTTTCCTTATGTAAATTAGCCAAAGAACTTCATTAATCAAAAAGTAGAGAAAATTTTCTTTATAGGTTATTTAATCACCACTCTTAATGAATATTTTATCTAAATTTAGGAGACACAGTAGCTTCATTATTTATAACCCAGTAGTCATGTTTCAAAATCATTATTGCCATTACTTTTTGCTTCTTTACATAATTAAAGCTCTAATATTCCATCTTGCCCAGAAGGTCACTGTTACTAAAACTAGAGGAGATAATTGGTAGAATTTTAGGTGGATGTTTAAGGTGAAGCAGGGGTCCTGATACTGATCCTTGTCAGAGGTACCTGGCTGAGGAAGTGGGTGAGCCAGAGGCAAAATTGGAGGTCAAATCCTGGGTCAGTGGTTGCTCACAGTGCCACACTCTCAAATATAAAGGCCCTGGAGGCAACTGCGAAGGTGGAAATGAACAGGCCCAGGGACTGGAAGGCAGCCTGGCGCACCTGCAACCAGTCAGAATGGTGAACACAGCATCAGCCTGCAGAAGCTAGATCTGATCCCAGGTGAAACAGATGCCCACAACAGCATGGCTGTGCAGACTGCTTGCTTTCTAAATTCCAAATAAACTACTTTTCAACAGAAAACAAGGGGAAATGTAGCCCCAATATAGTTTTTATTCTTCCAGAATATTAATTTCACACTGAATAATATCAGACTTTACAAAGTAGCGGGACAGACACCATTGGTCATATAACAACAGAAAAGGTTAATTCAGTTATAGCGTTTTCCTTCTATGATAGTCACTCGATGTAAATGTTAAGGTGGACACCACTTTCTTAATATTCACCCCAACGCTGTTGAGAGTTTAGTTGTTCTCAGATTTCACAAGGTCTAAATCTGATTTATGCCAATAAGTGGACTGAAAGGATAAACTCTACAGTACTAAGTCCAGAACCCAAGACGAGACCTTTTGGAAGCTCAGAGTGACTTGGCAGGTCAACAAGACAGAGGCCAGTGTCACTGCCAATCCTGACAGCTCTCACCCACTGACTAGGCTGCTGACAAGTCTGAAGAAAGGGGAGAGCCAGGCTCTGTGGCCCACAGGGGAGATGCTACGTGACACCAGTACGAGGGCTTTGGTGTTTTCCACATCCCTCCCAACACTCAGCAGAACTCAAAAACTTTGGGATCTAACAAAACTAAAAATAGTGTCGCTCAAATCTGAGTACCCTGCAGAAGGGCAGAGCCTGTGTTAATCCAGAAATGACAAGGCACATCCAGAAATGACAAGAAGGGACATACACACTCCTCTAAAAAATCATTTGAAAGAGAAACTGTAACCTAGAAAAACACATCTAAACTTAATGTAATTTTAGTGGATCACTTAGTGAAATTTACCAGATAATAAAGAAAACTTCAAAGGCAGAATGATTGATAAATTTGTTATGTGAACTATAGAAAAAGACTGTGAAAGACACTTAAACTCATGGATGTCCCAAGTAACTAGCCCTTCCTGGTATCCTTGTCTTTGACTAGAATATTTTATAGCCCTGTAGTGATAGGAAGAGGGGACGTTGTTGAAAACTGGTAATAATCCAAATAATTTCTGTCCACTGAAATGCAAATTGAGTCCAGTGGAATGCAACTCATTATCACCAGTTTTGAATCCAAGTGTAAGTTCATCCTAGCATTCCTTGGTTTGACTATCAGTATGTAATGTTCTAAGTTCTCCATTAAGCTAGCTACGTATCCTACTGTTCCACTCAATAAATGGAACACTTACTGACACATGTTTACTTTATATCTGTATCATCATTACCTCCTCTTTGAAAAATTTTCCCTTTAAAAGGCTTTGTTTTTAATACCTTGGTATAAAATAATTATCTTAAAATGCTTTACAAATGGGAATATGATAGGATCAGGGAAATACCTCCCTACAGAAAGATTAGGATGTTGGTCACTGTTCCCCTTCATTGAGATATTAAGTAGAAGAAAAACTGCATATTCAATGCAACAGCCCATTAAAAATTATTCTTGAATTAGACCTGGCTTTAAATGAGCTTTGAAACTCATTGAATCAATTTAAACATTATACGCTTGGGGGTTAAATTCCAACTACACAGGTAGTGTATTCTGTCAAAAGTGACCCATGATTATTGAGCATAGTCCTCTGGGTGTTGGGACACAGGGGAACAAAGACAACCAGGATGCACTCCCTGACCTTGACCTGATCCCGTCATCAAAACATCACCAGGGTGCTGGGAGGGGAGCATCTGGCCACTCTGGCATGGTGGATTTGTAAGTCTAAGACAAGGGAAGTGCTTCAGAGAGCAATGTTCAAACTGGTGTGAAGTGTGAGCAGGAGTCCTGCAAACAGGGAAGATGCCCTCTAGACAGGGACAGTCACAGGCGAGGCTCAGAGATGCAGAAGGGTAGAAAGCTTGGTGGAAGGTGAATGAGCACCTGACTGATGAAGCAGTTTTCTACTCCACTATACATCACAATGTTGGAATTCATCAAAAATACAGTTCTAAATTTAGACATATTTTAAGAACACAATGGCTGGGTCCACCCAGGATTCAGATGTGGCCCACAGAGGACCAAGGTGGCACTCAGTACTGAGGAAGCTGATGGAGGTACCCGTGAGGGACCTGGAAGGCCACCAAGGCTCCAAATCTACAAACCAAGAAAAACATCCCAATGGTCGTGATGACTGGCAGTGAGGTGACAAGGTGGTGCTCCTTGAAGAGCAGAGGATAGAGATGGTGGCTTGGACAGTGAGAAGAACTGGGGGAAGTGACAACATCATCCATGGGAAGAGGACAAGGGCTGCTTCCAGCTCATCCCACAGACCAGTTGCCCAGTATTACTCAGGAAAGTGTTAACTTCAGAAGTCAAGAAAGTTGAAACTGATGAATGCAAAATTGAGCTGCCATTCCAAGTAACAGACTCGTAAATATAAAACTTAACAACTGATTTTTTTAAAAGTGTTTTTGTGAAGTGAATCAGCAGTTACAATGGACAAAATTCACGTACAAAGAATTTTCCAGTGGCTTCTTGTCCAATAGCATGACAAATATCACCAAAATCTGTAGCACACACCATTAAAAGGCAAAAGTCATACCTATTATTCTTATCTTTTTGTTTTAAATTGTAAAAACTAACAAGCAGGAACCTTGAGAGCAATCATCCCTCCAGTCAGGCAGCTAACAAGCCCTTCCCAAGCCATCGTCCACACGGCACCATGCGAGGTGTCGCCACTGCATTGCAAACAGAAGATTTACAATGAGGTACCAAATTCCAAGATTTTTCTGGCTCCTAATTGATCTTGATACATAATGCATTTGGTTAGCAATAGGGCAAAAGAGACCTTTAACATTCTCTGCATGGTAAATGAGACCTACAGTGTCTTGTCTATGCAACATGACGAGAGTCTAGGGGGCAGCGGCCAGTTACAATGCACGGTGTTTAAGGAGGGATGACAAGGCTCTTCAAAGGGAAGAACTTGACAGCCAAGGGACAAGGAACAAAGAGAAACTGGGCTTGGGATTGGAAGGTACAGCAAAGATAAGGGAGCTCAGGAGCAAACCACCCCAGCCCATCAAGACCTTGCATACCTGCTAAGGACACGTAACCACAAGCCAGCCAGTTCCCATAACTCTCGTCCTCTGCCTGAGAACAGGTTTACTTCTCACACAATCTTATCTCTATGTCTCTACGGATTTCCTAATTGCATTTAGAACTGGCAACACTGTTCACATGTTTTCCTTACAGTTTACCCTAGCCATGTTTTTTCCTACATCTACTAACGAAGTCCAGAAACCTTAGAGAAATCAATGGGAGATTGTTTTCAACTTAAGGAGTTTTGAAACTTTCATGTTCCCACCTTCCAAACTTGAAAGGACTTCCTGTCACCACACAGCTCACAGAATCAGGGAGCAGCAAGTGTTCAATTATGCCTTCACCCAGCATTGAAGCCATTTTGCAGAATTGCTGTAATAAGAAAATTAGAATCACTTCAAATACACTAAAGCATGCAAGTCACATGTGTCAACAATAAGATATGTTCTAAAAGCCAACATTCAAAATACAGCAGAACCTCTGTTAAACTAACCATCTAAGGGAGGGTAACAAACTAGTCAACATACGGAGGTGGGTCCACATAGGAAAGTTAATTTCTGACTGATCCTGGGCCTATTGTACTGATACCTACATATGGTGCACGTCCTGTCTATGAAAATTAGGTCAACATGAGGAGGCAATCAGCTATGGAGGTTCTACTGTATTGCCTAAATGTCCAAGAAGGAAAAATTAAATATACCTCCTGAATTCTGTCAAGTTCTATGAGCAATAGAAGGCCAAATATTGGCCCAGTTTGACTCAGATAAGGGTTGTCTAAAGCTCAAGAGTTATCATTTACAAACTACCCACCTTGCACAAAAAATATATAAACAAAATTTATGGATATTGGCTCACTTTACCTTTTCAAGAACCATATACCTTGAGTATTATTTGTCTCTAATTTTCCAGGAGGAAACACTGAAAGAGGTTAAGCAATGGCCCTAAAAACCAATGTGGTGAGGTGAGACATTCTGTAATAGGTTAAGGCATAAAACATGATTTGTAGGTACCAAAAAATAATCAAACTCTGGCAGAAACTAAAGGAGAGCAGACCTTTGGGAGGGGAAATAAAAAATGCTGGCAGCTTTTTTCCAGAAGAGACTTCCTATTCTGCATGGGTATGCAGGGCAGCTAGACCATAAACAAAAGCTACATTTTTATCAGCTCAAGAAATCAGAAAATAGGGCGGCGCCTGTGGCTCATCGAGTAGGGCACCAGCCCCATATACGGAAGGTGGCAGGTTCAAGCCCAGCCTCGGCCTAACTGTAAAAACAAAAAAACAGTCAGGCGTTGCGGCGGGCGCCTGTAGTTCCAGCTACTCAGGAGGCTGAGGCAAGAGAATTGCCTAAGCCCAGGAGTTGGAGGATGCGATGAGCTGTGTGATGCCACAGCACTCTACCGAGGGTGATAAAGTGAGACTCTGTCTCTACAAAAAAAAAAGAAAGAAAGAAAAGAAATCAGAAAATAGAGATTGGGGTTGCTGTGGCAGCTAGAAAGTGAAGCTGATAATCCTGGGAAGGAAAGAAAAAAAGAAGCCAAAGAAAGGACAGCCCCCAAATCCATGATTAAATCCTACCTTAAGACGTGCCTGATCTCTGAACTATGTGTGCAGAGGGGAGATGGTGAAGTTTACAGAGACAAGCAGTAACTTAAGGATAAAAGAATTGAGCCGTTTCAGGAGTTACCCACTACAGGAGAAACAGAATCGGAACTGATTCCCAGAACAAAGTCAGCACTCTTCACAGGAAGAGAACAAAACCCAGAGTTTCTGTAATTTTTCATCAACAAGTTAAAATAGAAAAAAAATCCATAGAAAGAAATAGGCAAATTAGATTTATATAAAAAATATCAGCAGAAATAAACCAACAGAAAATCTAGATATTGGAATTAGCAGACGTGAAAAGGAATTTAAATGCCTCTTTGCCTACTTACATTGGCAATGAAGACCCGTCTGCTGTCTATGGCAAATGTATTCTGCTTTATAAGCTTTCTTACTCTGTAATTATATCTTTCTCTTTCTCAACAAACCTTGTTTCATGCTTGCCTGAAGAAAAAAGGAATTTAAAGCAGCTATTATAAATACATTCAAGGACTAAAAGGAAAATACCATTATAATGAACAGACCAATTGGGAATCTCAAAGAAATGAAAACTGTAAAAAATAATCAAGATTTCTGATAATAGCACAGTAGTATAGTCAAACTACCTCTTCTATAGATAAACAATTATGGAATCTTGACAAAACATAAAAAAACACCATTTAAAAACAGTGAAAAATAACCAAAAGGCTGTAAGAGAGATTTGCAAGTAAGGTTCAAAATCTGCCTAAATCTGATGATTAATAAACCATGTAAGTGTGGAGAAGATTCCAAAGGATCTAGCAAAAAACATCGGTCAGAAATTAAAGTGAGCAGAAATTTTAGCTGATGCTCCTGACAAGGAAGACAGTTTGAGGTTGGAAATCAAGGTAATCGTCTACTTATTTAAAAAAAAAAAACCCTCTTTAAAGAAATATAACAGAATCCAGACTCACTAAAATATATCATTTATAATGTCTAATGTCTAATCAAAAATGACTATTCACAGCAACACTGCTAAAATCCAAAAAGAAACATTTCAAGAATAGCCAAAGACAAGGACATAGTCACTCACACCTGTAATCCTAGCACCCTGGGAGGCTGAGTGAGAATCACTTGAGCCCAGGAGTTTGAGGTTGCAGCGAGCTACGACAACACCCTGGCAATCTAGCCAAAGTGACGCAGTGACATTGCCGCCAATAAAAGTTTAAAAAAAAATACTCATGTTAATAGGTGACCCAGAATACAAGTAGTCAATGAAAATTAACATGAAGGTGATCCAATGGTTCCAACTATCAGACAAGGCCTTTAAAGGAGCTGTTACAAATATATTCAAAGACTGAAATAAATATATACATAAAGGAGACAGTCTATTGAAGATTCTATGAAAAATCAAAATGAAGATTCTAGAGCTGAAAAATAAATGAAATAAAATGTTTATTAGACAGTCCGAACAGCAGGTTAGAGATGTCAAGAAAAGACTCAATGGCGGTGCCTGTGGCTCAATGAGTAGGGTGCCAGCCCCACATACCGAGGGTGGCGGGTTCGAAACCGGCCCCGGCCTAACTGCACCAAAAAAATAGCCGGGTGATGTGGTGGGTGCCTATAGTCCCAGTTACTCAGGAGGCTGAAACAAAGAGAATCGCCTAAGCTCAGGAGCTGGAGGTTGCTGTGAGCTGTGAAGCCACAGCACTCTACGAAGGGCGACAAAGTGAGACTCTGTCTCTAAAAAAAAAGAAGAAAACTCAATGAACTTAAAAGGTAGATTTGATAATTTTTTTTCAGCCAAAAATCTGCAGAGAAAAAAATGACTGGAGAGAAAAACAGAGCCTTGAAGATCTATATGACAATATCGAGGGTCCCAACTTTGAGTATTCTAAGTCACAAATGGAAAAGAGAATGAAAGAATAGCACAGAAAAAAAGCATTTGAAGAAACAATAGCCAAAACTCCCCGAATTAGAGGAAGGGTATCAACACACAAAACTTCAAGAAGTTCCATGGACACAAAGCAGAATTAAATACTCACTTTGCTAAAATCCAAAAGGAAACATTTCAAGAATAGCCAAAGACAAAAAGAGCCTTTCTATATATACACACGTGGAAGCATGTGAGAGCTGACACCTCATGGGAAACAAGACCAAAAGACAACAAAATGGCATCATTAAAGTGCTAAAACAAAAAAACATAACATTAGTCAGGCCACAATTCTACATCCTGCAATACTATCATTCAAAAACAATTGTGAAATAAAGACTTTTTTAAATAAACAGAAACTGAGAAATTATATCAGCTGACCTGAACAACAAAAAGTTCGAAAGGAAGTTCTTCGGATTTAAGAGAAAGGTCATTGGGTGGTTGCACAGACCTGGAGGGGGAAAAGTAGGGATCACATTCACAAAAGGATGAAAATGAAACCATCTTTTGGGAGAATTAACACAACTCTTTATATCAAAAAGTGTAATACCTTACCTACAAATGTATAATGCAATATATATGAAACAGCAGCCCAAAGGGTGAAAGGCAAGTGATGGAACCACATTGTTGCAAGGTGCCATTCTCTTTGAAAAGCCTCAGAGTATTTAAGTATTTTTCAGTATTGCGTTTTAATTAGCCCAAAAGAAAAGCAGGGCAGAATTAACAGAAATACAAAACAGAAAAAACAAATGAAAAACAGACATGGCAGAAATAATTCCAAATATATCAATAATTACATTAAACACAAATAAACCAAACACATCAATTAAAAAGCAGAAACTATGAGACTGGATATAAAAGCAGGACCTAACAAAAGCAGTAGCACTTTAAAGTAAAAACATAAATTAAAAGAATATATACAAATGTACCACATAAAGCAGTTAAGTATAAGAATGCTGATGGTTACAGACACCACAGTGGGCTATGACATATGAATTACTTTCAAAGACATTTCTTTTTTCTTTTTTTTGTTTTTTTGGACAGAGCCTCAAGCTGTCACCCTGGGTAGAGTGCCCTGGCATCACAGGTCACAGCAACCTCCAACTCCTGGGCTTAAGCGATTCTCTTGCCTCAGCCTCCCAAGCAGCTAGGACTACAGGCGCCCACCCCAACACCCAGCCATTTTTTGGTTGTCATTGTTGTTCGGCAGGCTCTGGCTGGATTCGAACCTGCCACCTCTGGTGTATGTGGCTGGCGCCCTAGCCGCTTGAGCTACTGAGCCTCAAAGACATTTCTTAATAAAAGGATCGGTATATCACCCAGATATAAATGTTAAATGTGTAGCTTTAAATGCTTAAATTAGAAAAAGCAGGCTCGAAAATGTTAAGTTTCCTCCCGAGAAGCTATAAAAAAACTAGCAAACTGAAAACTAGCAAAGTAGAAAGGAGGAAATAATTAATAGAAATTAATGAAAACAAGAAAATCAAAGCCAAAAATTTATTTTTTTTAAACACTGATAGTATTGACAAACCACTACTAAAACTGACCAAGAATGAAAAAAACAGAGAAAAAACCCAAACTCCAATATCATACAAGAAAGGGGACAACAGCACAGACCTCACGGACATTATAGGGTAGTGAGAGAACATCGTGAATAGCTTTAACCTAATAAACTTGACAACTTAGAAGAAATTAATAAATGCCCTACAATGCACAAATTACCCAATGATACAGATGAAATAACAAATCTAACCAGCCCTTATCCGAACTGAATCGGTTGTCAAAAACCTCCTCACAAAGAAAACTCTAATGCCAGGGTTTTAGTGGTGAATTCTAACAAATGTTTGAAGAAAAAAGAATAGCTCCATTCTTAAAATCTTTCGGCAAATGGAAGAGAAAGGAATACTTCCCAACTCATTTTATGAAGTCTACATAACCCTAATTCTAAAAACTGACAAAGATGTAATAGGAAAAGAAAATTCCCGGTAATAGCCCTCTTGAATATAGATGTGAAAATGCTCAATAAAAAGGTGGCAAATTATGAAGAGAAACCTGTTCACACTCTAGTGGAATGCCAAGTAGAGTCATCAGTAGACACTGACACCAGAGGGTGAGTGTGAGGAAGAACAGCATACTTCCCCCAGTCTCTAGGTAACTCTTACTACTTCCAGAGGGGGAAAATAGTGCTGCACTGGTGAAACTGGGCAGATACCATTTCTATCTACTAAGTCCTCAAATTACCATCATCAACATCAGGGCAAGCTGAGGTCTTGTGCCTTCTACTATCAACAGAGCACCTGTATGACAGCCCTGCCCAAAGGACAGAGTCTGTATCACATATGTGTGTGTGTGTGTGTGTGTCCACTGGAGGATTTACATACAAAGGTGTATAATGTCTCCAACTTCGTCTCAAATGACTCAGAAAAATACATATACAGTACATTACGTACATATCAGGGGAGGGAAAGAACATGATCAAATTAATGGAGCTAAATATAAACTACTAAAGAAGCTGCATAAAGGTACAAGTTCATATTACTATTCTTGCAACTACTCTGCAAGTTAGAAATTAAAACATAATGAAAAGTTACCAAAAACGAAATTTTAGAAGAGCTCTCTCACTTCCCCCCAAAAAAGAAAAGAAAGAAGGAAAGGTGGAAGGGAGTGAGGGGGAAAATGAGGGAATGAAGAGAGGAAAGGAAGGGCTCAAGGCAAGGAAGGGAGAGATGGGGAGGGGCAGGGAGGGACTTCCTGTCTTCAAAGTCTGTCATTCTCTCTCTATGCACAGCACTCCCGTTTCGCAGTACAAGGGCCATGATTAGCAATCCACACACCATTCCATTGGGCATCTGCTCACAAGCAGACGAGAGGGAAAAGAAAACCCACTGATGTGAGGGGAAGGGGATACTGCCTCATAACACAAGGAAAAGGCTGTGTCTTCAGAACTCAGAGAACACATTTCTGATATGACACTTAGCAGTTACACAAAGTGACGGCCACAGTAAATGAGGATGTGAGGATTCTGTATCCAGGGCAACAAGGCAACTCAAGCCTTCCCACTAACTCCATCCACCTTGCTTCCTCGGCCACACCCACATGACCTTATTACTACACAGTATAACACAAATCTGGACTCGTTAAAAGTCAGCACATCAAGTGACCAGAAACGGGTTCCTGTGGCCCCGGAACCACTTGTATGGAATGAAGCTCTTCACTTAGTTGCTTAAAGCCAACCATTCTTTCTAACACATAACCATAACGTTCTTCTTAAATAAATGCACAAATAAAAATGAGCTTAAAAATAGGAATGATGACAAAAAATGAGGAAGCCTTAATGTGAAAACGTGTAGAGAGAGAAATAGGCCTCTGACAATTAGTTATAATCTCAGAATGCTAATGGCCTCCCTGCTAGCAAGAGGAATTATAATTGGTCTCCGGTGGCCTGTTTATCCTGTCTAGATATAATTACAAGATACAGCTCTTGCCGTTTTTGCCGATTCATTCATCCAACAACTAACATTTATTTAGTACCAGCTCTGGGCCTGGCACTGTGCTGGGTGCTGATGGTGCAAAGATGCTGTGGCTCGGTGTTTAACAGCCTCACCATCTTGAGGGCAAAATAACCGACATGAACCCACCCTCCTGGCCGTGTTAGTTAGGCGAGCCTTGCTAATGTGGCTTGGGGATCTCAGCCTTCACAAAGGAAAACACACGTATGCGTGAGAGAAGAGGAACCTGTGTATCCATGCCCCAGCAGGTAAATCATCTTGCATAACTCAATTTTAAAATGCCCAGGAAAGGTACAGTTAGCCATCTATGGGTTTTTCTAATCATGTAGGCACTAGACTTGATAGCATCAGAATCAAATGATTATAAGTTCCAAAAAGAATGAAGAGTCAATCAAAAAGACGTACATTTTGTCTATATAGAAATGTAGTTTGCTTGGGAGTAAAAAGCAATTCCTTCAAAACCCCACTGTTCTGAGGTGTGTATTCACACGTATACAGATGTAGCAACATTCACGCCATATGGCTACAAAGAGAGCCCCAAAACGCAGAGGGCATTGGAGCAGCCCGATTTGCCTCCTTCCTCATCTATCACCCTTCAAGCTGACAGCTCCCTGAATCACCGAACAAATACACATTGGTACTCACAACATTTGAGGTATCATCACAGACCAGCTAAATCAGAATCTTGCCTTCCCTGGGGAGCTCTACGAAGCACAAATGTGGCCTTCTCTTCCTTGAATGATAAAACCCGTACGCCATGCACATCGCCATTTCCTAGCTAAAAAGAGAGCTCTGTCTGTGCCCAAGAGGCAAGTACCCCCTAAGGCCCCTTGGCTTGGACTAACACATACCGGGGCCAGACTAGACACCCAGGGCTGCTCCCATCAGGCCTCCATGAGGAGAGAAACAGAGGTCCTCCAGGACACTGGGGAGAACACAGCACTCAGGTGGGGCCACAGGGGTGAGGGTTCAAGACCACTGCTGTTCTTGTACCCACATTGAAAGCTTATACATGTGAGTAATGATAGTGGCATCTCACTTTGAATAAAAAATACACTTTATGGGAACTAATTTGCTCTGCAAGTGATACGTGGGAATAGCTTTTTGAATGCTTGTTATACTTTCCAAATATTTCTACCAAAAAAGAAGGAAGCTATTGCTGACAAGAATGGAGTATTCGGAAATAAAACAAAATAAAAATCATGCAAAAACGCCTTTAGCATTATTTTTCATGGTGTTATCAGTCTTTAGGGATAAGATATTTGGTTGTCAGTTGTAACCTTGGAAACTCGCCTAAACAACTTCCAAATGAAAAAGATGATCTAGCTGGTAAAGTTCACTGCTCAACTGCCAGATACCCAGACTAAATGATATTATCCAGGTTCATTTTGCAAAATAAATTTAATTTCTTATATGGAAACTTGAAATTTATAAAAGAACCCTAGAGAATTTGAATTTTAATAATCAATTATTCTTCAGCCTGATTCATCTTATAAACATATGGAATATGCAAAAAATTAAATTAGTTTAAAAAGCCGGAACTCTAACGCATAGTTGAAGAAAACTTTTACACAAATGAAGAGTGATCACCAAATGTTCTGATGCTGTAATACAATTTTTTAGCTCCGTGGCATATAACGTTTCTGCACTTTAGAAAAGAATTTCTAATGTCGTTCTCCTCCAAACAAGAAAACAACTATCTTCTTCATCTTTTATTGTACTCATAATTAATGCTTATAAGTTTTCTAATCCTTTGTGTACAAATTTTTCCTAAAATGCTGGCACAACCCTGGAGCTATTCACTTCTATAAGGCAAACACAAAGGGTTACACCAGGCAGCATCATTTGCACGGGTCAGTGGAGGAGTGGCAGCTCAAGAAAACAAGATGGCCTGTGATGACCTCCCTGCAGCCAAAAAGGAAAAGGCAGACGGGTGCCTTGGTCTCAGGGTGGGCAAAGCCAGCATTAGCTCATCAACCACGGCTCCAGAAGAGAGTATGAAGTTCCAGTTGTACAATCATTTAACAATGGGTACAGAATCTTGTAAACCCAAGGATATCATACTATTACGTGGAAGACCCAGAGTATTTATACTACTCCTTGCCTCGCGTATTTTTAACTGACCTGAGCACAAACACGTTAACGGAGCACTTCCAAAACTACTGCAAGCACTGTGGCCATGTCCGCATTCTTCAGTGACTCTTATTTGTTTATACACTGGTGGTCTTCTCCTAATCAATAAAATAGACACGTCTATTAATGTTTTTCCTTAATTGTGCAAGTATTGCCTAAAATTATCTCACATACCATACAAAGGAAGGTTCCTTGCTTTGAAAAACAAGGCCCATTGTCCAAGTAGGTTCGAGAATTTACCTACAAATCTCAGCATCTTGCCCAGCAGCAATCAAAGCTAGATGCTGCCTGGGTTATGCCCAGGTCACTCGGATTTTCTGAGCCTCACTTTCTGAAAACAACTAGTATTATCAGGATGACCCCTCCAACACACACTCAGAGTTTCCTCTAACCTAGGTCGAGTCACTAGCCACGTTCTTCATGGGAACATCACTGACCAAAATTGAACACGTGTTAATACTTCACATCTTGGGTGAGCCCACTTACGGAACAGTGCCCAAAGGTGCTGGCAATCAGTTCTTGGACAGACTTACATTCACGGCCTCCATTCATCACGGTCCGCAGAAGAATAAGACACCTTTTGTTTTCAGTTTCATCCTGAAAAATTACATCTTGTTCCAGAAGAATCCAGAGTACTTCCTGATTTGATTTTCTAACCTAAGAAAAAAAGGCAAAAGATGAAACACAAAACGAGAAGTACTCTTGGCATCAAGACCAAACATTGTGGGCAGATGTCAGAACAGGAGTCTCTCAAGAGTAGTGGGTTGAACGGTAGCCCCCCAAAAGATATGTCTGCATCAAATCCCAGGAATCTGTAAGTGGGACTTTCTTTGGGAAAAGGGCCTTTGCTGATGGGATGAAGCTAAGGGTCCTGAGATTGTACAGCGATTAACTAGGTGGACCCCAAATAAAATCGCAAACGTCCTTGTTTTTCTTTTCTTTGAGACACAGTCTTACTATGTCACTCTTGGTAGAGAGCTGTGGCATCACAGCTCACAGCAACCTCAAACTCTTGGGCTTAAGCGATTCTCTTGCCTCAGACTCCCAAGTAGCTGGGATTACAGGCACCCACCACAACACCTGGCTATTTTTTTGTTGCAGTTGTCATCGTTGTTTAGCTGGCCCAAGCTGGGTCCGAACCTGCCACCCTTGGTGTATGTGGCTGGCGCCATAACCACTGTGCTATGGGTGCCGAGCCTAGGTAAGGTTTTAAAGCACCCAAAAGAAGACACTGTCTTATTCGGAGCCCTTTGCACAAGTGTTGCACCCATGAAAACCTGATGGGAAGGTAACACTCGCAGCGCAGCGTGGCAGTTTCCCCCAGAGGGGGAGAGAGAATGGTATGGATGGGGGGGGTACAAAGCAGTTGTAACCATATCTGTAACCTCTCAAAAAAATAAGAGTGTGTAGCAAATGTATAAAATCTTACCATTTGTTGATCATGAGTGCTAAGGATATGGGTATTTGTTACATAATCCTCTTATGTGATGAAAATATTTCATAGTATTTTAAAAATTCAAACATTTAAAAAAATAAAAGCATTGGCTTATACACCAGGCAGATTCATCAGGTCCACAGCAAGAGGCCTCTCAAGTGGCTTCCAGGAGCACAGCTTCTGGGCAAGCAGGAGCCCAGAGGCAGGGACTGTGGAGATCCTTCTCTCAAGAAGCTGGGCGGAAGGGAAAGGAGTGGGTGGCCAGGTCAAGGACAGCCAGCTGAGAGAGGGGAGACTGAGGCATGATTGTCATTGGAAGAGAAACGCCAAGAAGAGAGCTGGAAAAATAAGCTGAGCCCAGGAGATGGGACCACAGAGGGGAATGGCGGCAGGAACAGAGCAAGGAGGCCAGGAGAAGCAAAGCAGAGGGACCAGCGGACACCTGCAGACTCAGTGATGGACAGGAGGCCCCAGAGGGGTCTGGGCTGTGCCTCAGGGCTCTGGCTCGAGTGGTGAGGCAACTTCAGCACACGGAAACAACGACACACAGCTCAGGAACACAGGAGGGGAGGGGAGGTCTTCGATGGTTCCAGGTGGCAACTCTGGGGAACTGAACAAAGTGATGGTGGTTCCAGTCACTGCAAGAGGGGATGAAGATTGAAGGCCTCTATTTTCTCTGATATAAAAGGCAAGGTCACCTGCTTGGTGCAAGACAGGGTGAGGTGAGGGAGCCTGATGAAAGTGGCAAAGGTCTGAAAGAGCTGCCAAGGATAAAGTGAAAAGCAGCTGATGACGGACAAGGGGAGGGATTGCATGCAGCACTGCAAAGCCAGCAGGGCCTGACAGCACTGCCGCCCCTGAGCTCAGCAGCAGAGTGGGCTGGGGGCTGGGGGCTGGGGGCTGGGTTGGGCAGGAGAACTAGTGTGCCAGGAGCACTGTCAAAAAGACAAAAAAATGGGGCACAGCCTGTGGCTCAAAGGAGTAGGGCGCTAGCCCCATACATTGGAGGTGGTGGGTTCAAACCTGGCCCTGGCCAAAAACTGCAAAAAAAAAAGAAAGGAAAAAAAAAATGAAGGGTATTGGTAGGAACAGACTTGGAGGGGTGGGATGAGAAGGGGCAGCTGAGGAAGAACAGGAAGTGAAAGCGGGCAGAGGTGGGGGGTGGGGGTGGGGCTGTGGTTAGAGGCCTGAGGCCAGAGGCCCAGGGGATGGGGAGCAAAGACAATGGGCAAGCTGTGGTCAGAGATGGCCTTCCAATGTGGGCGTGGGCAGTGGGGCAGTTCTGGCGGCAGAGAGTGGCTGTGGGTACAGAGGCTGTTGGGGCGGACAGGTGGGTGCTGGACTGGCGTGTGGGTGCCTGCTCTCTGCCACGGAAACAACTCTCCAGCACACGCTGGTGTCAGGCACCATGCCAGTTCCTGGGGCCAAAATCAGACTTCCTGCCTCTGCCCTCTGGAACAGAATACATGGTACTCTATGACAGATCAAGAAAATGACAAATCCCCCAATCCAATGTAGTTAAAGAATGGATCCTGTGGCTCAGTGAGTAGGGCACCGGCCCCATATACGCAGGGTGGTAGGTCAAACCCAGCCCCGGCCAAATTGCAACCCCAAAATAACTGAGTGTTGTTGTGGGTGCTTGTAGTCCCAGCTACTTGGGAGGCTGAGGTAAGAGAATCGCCTAAGCCCAAGAGCTGGAGGTTGCTGTGAGCTGTGACGCCACAGCACTCTACCAAGGGTGACAAAGTGAGACTGTCTCTTTAAAAAAAAAAAAAAAAAAGTTGAAATAAATCTAAGCATTCCACAAAATTAAAAATATAAAGATTATGAAGAACACAGTGACATGTCTGTGACAGAGATGAGCTTTCTAAGGGCAGAAAATCCATCCTGTTCATCTGTGTCCAGGCACAAAGCACTGTGCTGGGCTCATGATGGACACTCACAAACTGTCACCACACAGGAGTGAATGAGTGGAATTGTAGCACATCATTAGACCTATGTGGAAAAGGTTAGGAGAGTGGAAATAGGATGACTTTTTTCTTTACTCGAAAACTCCATTTAATCCTGATACACTGTTTAACAGTTAAAAATGAGGGTCTGCGCTTTTAAAAATGCTTGGATAAAGGGAAAAGTACAGACTAAATATTTAGAATGTCTTACAAATAATAACAAAAATGTGATGGATCATTAAAAATTAAAGTAGGCTCGGCACCTGTAGCCCAGTGGTTAGGGCGCCAGGCACATACATAGGGCCTGGCAGGTTCAAACTCAGCTGGGCCCAGCTAAAAACAACAACAACAACAAAAATAGCCAGGCGTTGTGGCAGGCACCTGTAGTCCTAGCTACTTGGGAGGCTGAGGCAAGAGAATCACTTAAGCCCAAGAGTTTGAGGTTGCTGTGAGCTATGATACCACGGCAGTCTACCGAGGGTGACATAGTGAGACTCCTGTCTCAAAAAAAAAAATAAAAAAAAATTAAAGTTGCCCTTCGTGGGAAGCCACCCTCAAGATACACTGGCACAAACAGAAATGATGCAAAGCTATTTGTTGCAGCAATTTTAAAGAGGCAAAAGACTAAAAATAAGCCAAATGTCCATCCATAAACCACGCTGTTCCCCGACGGAGTGCTGGAGTGTTGAACCATGAGAAAGAGAAGGAAGAACAGCCTGGGTAGGCGAAGGGCAGAGAGGGGAGCACCTTGCATCTGAGACAGGGACAAGATACAGAATACAAGGACATAACCTGAGAGTTGTTTACATGTGTGGATGTTTTAAGAATAAACCAAAACAAAGAAATAGCTGCCCAGAGGGGAGGAAGAGAGTAGATGAGGAGAGGGATGGAAAGCAGACTTCTTGGGATGCAGAGTTTCAATTTTGGAATTAAATAAACATTTTAATTATAAATCAAAATTAAGTTGAAATGTGAAAACTTTAGCAATTCCTAAAATTAAACAAATGAATACAAAAGAGCACAGATGTATCAAGTTGAGGACCGCACCAAAGAAGGGGGTGTGAATACGGCTGGTGTCCCTAGTGAGATGTGCCCCCAGAACAAAAGGAATTGCAAAGAAATCTCATACTGTTTTTAGCAATCCTACCATGTCTTTAGTAATAATTCTGATTTCACTTTGGATGTCATTAAGATCTATATAAGAAAAAAAACTCAAAGGGTAAGTAAAAGCCCTATAATCCTAAATTTGAGTCATTAATTTCACTGTAAATTCATAAGAAATTTTCATTTTTAAAAAAGTGCTCTGTCCTAGAAGCAATGATCAACCTCACTGATCAGCAGGGAACATCCCCAGGCCCCACACTCTGGTTTCTTATTATCATTTCCTATGTAAAGGAATCATGGCTGCTTACAGAAACGGTTGATTCCAGGTAGCAGTGTCTCCTGAGTCACGTCAAAGAGTTCCTGGAGCCAACTTGAAAGGCTCCCACTGGTCAAAGCTGAGACAACTTGATCATTAAAAAGACAATAAATTATCCACTATGTTAAAATTTAGGAGTTCACGATAATGCTCAAAACAAACACATTTTAAAAACCTAATTGGTAACCTTTGCAGATTATTAGAATACCAGCTAATTATTGTGGAAATTGGTAAATGAAGGGATACAATAAAGCATTTATTCTGTCTTTTCTGTACAAATAGGTTTTCGGGGCTAACAAATAGTTGATAGTGGAAGTTCTTTAAAATACCAGCTGTTTAACTAGCAAGGAGTGATGGAATTGCAGAGTCAGAATTTTACCACTTCTTATGAAATACTGGACTTAGGCAAAGATCCTCAACAGTGCTCATGGGTAGAAGGGGAACTTTGTATGAAAGGGTAAGGCTGACACCACTTGAATCCTGTGACCAAATTAGGAAAAGAACCATCCAAAGCTTTTCTGCTTCCTGATCTGATGCAGCAGGAAAACACAGCACCATCTGAAAAGTATTCTTGATAAACAGAAAATCTGAGTCTAATTGAGCCTTACACTTCAGCTGCTTGTTTACAGGAAATACGCACAGCAGAGGAGCACCTTAACATTACAGAGATGCCATCAGCCAGGTCCCAAGTGCGGGAAATTCTATAGAACTAATGACTCGGTTTCCTCAATAAGCAAACAGCAAAGGGGAAAAGGGGAGGGATAACTGGCATATATTTGAAGAGATTTAAGAGGTTTATCAACCAAATTCGGTGCATGGGTCTTGTTCGTATCCTGGTTGGAACAGACCATCTGCAAAAAACACATTTATAAGAAACCTGGGAAAATGTGACCAAGGACAAGGTATTAGATGATATTGAATAACTACTATTAATTTTTATACTTGCAATAATGATAGTGTTATTTAAAAAAAAAAACTCTTCATTCTTAAGAGAAGAAGTATTTACAGTTGAAATGATATGGCGTCTGAGAATTGCTTTTATCTGGGTTGGATTTTAGCTGGGTAAGATAAATAAGAAATGATTGGTCAGGCGTTAATGATGGTTGAAGCTGGGTGAAGGGCACATGGGCATTCATTTTAATATTCTCTCTACTGCTACGTGTGTTTGAAAATTTCCATAATAAAAAGCTAAAGAAAAAAAAAAAGGAGTATCTCATGATAAGAAGGAGGGCTGTCTAGCTCCCTGCGTGATTAGAGGAACTGGGCACAAACAGACCTTTTGTTCTTCAATCACTTAACTCTAAAAAGCTGTTTTTTTTGAATTACGTATATCGACTAAAATAAGACTAAAGAGAATTTGCTAAAGAGATCTTAAGGTTACGGTTTTTCAACCCTGATTGTTTGGATCCGTGATGTACACCACCACAATAGGTATGAGATATTCAGAGAACACTATTGGAAAAATCTGATCTGTTTTCTTGTGAGAAAAAAAAAAAAAAACAAAAAAAACTGGCAATAGGAGGAATCTGTTCCACCAGCTCAGTCTGCACTGTGGGCTCTGCAGCAATAAAAGAAAAGGATTATATTAAGACTAAGCCAAGCATCTTATATAGTATATACTGATAGTTTCTAGCTTTTCTTACTAAAATACTTCATCAAGGAAATTAGACAAATGCAGTTTAAAAATCATTTCCCATTTAGAGTATTTATGGTACAGACAGGCTTAAAAAGCTAATAAGCTATACAGCAATATAAAAACATAAAAAGAAGAGAGAATGACAACTCTATTATAACAAGCCATATATAAATCGGGGAGGGAGCAAGAAGTCTGTATGCTGGGCCAGCGTCCAAAAGCCATTACAACTAATGGCTGATATGCCAGACCTATGGGTTGTGCTTATTTAAATTCTAGCCAGAATGTATACATTATAAATAATTCTTTCATAAATGCACTCCCCCACAATCCACCCATTCCAATTATTTCTAAGGCAAAGCATTAAACAAAAGAGCAGCTCTCGCTCCAATCTACCACATTAAATTTAACACAAATATATAATTGCTGCAGCACTGTAAATGGTGACTCATTTACAAAGAGAATCCATTTAAAGACTCAAAACATCCACTTGGGCCTTTTTAAAAGCATTGTGTCATATTCACATGAATATTTTAAACAAATATGGGAGCTATACGGAAGGTTTATTTTTTATTTTCAGCTAAAATGATCATCAAATTCTCAGGCCTAAGATTTCTAAAACTTTCTGAAGCTGCTCACCATTCATTATGAATGTGGGGAGGAGGAGGGCTGCAGAGGAGCTGTCAGTACTAGCAGCCCCACCACTCATTCATCTGACTCATCTTTACTGGGGACGGGGGAGAGGACGTCACAGTGTCTGTCGCACAGCAATGTGCTTTTATTCTAGAATAGCAATCATGGCAAAGTGGAATGAAAGAAAAATCAAGATCAGCCTACAAAGATCAGAGGTGAGAGAAACTAATGACTGGAATTGTTCTAATCTAAAGGACTTCTTTTGCTTTAACATTTCTTAGCAACCAATAGTCTGATAAAACTCAAGAAATACAAAAGGCCTAACTGCCAGGGCAAACAGCACTTAGAGCCATTAGTCATCCTAATGTTCTAAAAATAAGGAAAATGTGAGTCATATTCAAATAAGATGCCCATTCCACATGACAAAATCCATTCATAGTTAGATAATGCTTAAACTTTTATCAATTAATACATAGGTTTTTTTATTTCGTTATCATTTGTTATATAATTTCTCAGAAATGCATAAGTAAAATATAAAATTATACAAGACTTATACAAACCTGCGTCTCTGATACTCTGACTGCAATCTCCATTACTGTTAAGGAGTCTTGTTCATTGTTACTGAAGTCAGGAACATAAACACGTAGCCCTGGGGTGGAAACCTAACTATGGAGACAAGAAAGGTCATGGGGGCAGCACTGACTGAAGGACGGCTGAGTTGTGCCAAGAGCAGGTAATACACCCGTGGACCAGAGGGAAAGCAGCAATTATGTCCAGAAAGAGGACAGACCATCCAGGAAGGTCCAAAGGTGATCCTTCCAAAAGGGATCAAAGTCCTAGAATGGGGACCCACATTTTCCAGTCTGGCAGTCAGTTTGAAACTGTCCACTTACAAAAAGGGGAAGATGTTTTTCTTTTCTGACTGGTTCTTCAGGCTGGGACTGTGTTGGAAAAAAGCCCTAGTGGGAAGGAATTAAGTGACCAAAAGATGCAGAAGGAAAATCAGCACCCACCGGCCCCAGGGATGGCTGGATGAGGAGCTACAGCTCCTAAGAGAAGTAAATTCAGACATTTCCCCATTTTTATCATTTTTACTTTCCCATCTTCTTGTGCTAATTAACCATAAAACCTGTAAAATAAGAAGGACCTATAAACGCCTATTTTGAGTGGAACAAGGAACGGAGCTGGGGAGACCCCATTCACAAGGTAGAGTCATCTACTGCAAAGAAAAGCCACCCATGTTCACTGAAGCAGCCTCCAGGGGAGCAGCCTGAGGCTGAGCATCAGTCCTGGTTGTGGCAAAGGGAAGTTTCACCACCAGAGAGCAAGCAACCAAGGAAGTGAATGCCGGCAGGCATCCCGGAGGAAGCTGCCTGTTAGGGAGAAAATACGATTGTCATGGCAGGACCAAGTGATCACATCCCATCACTAACATGATCGATATGCTGGAGGGCTCTCCTGGGAGAGGGAGCGGCTCCCTGAGGTAGAGCTTTCCAAAAGAATGGACCCAGGAGCTCGGGAAACTAATGTAAACTGTGGCTGGCCTTGGACCACCCAAAGACAGGACATCAAATGTGAATAAAGATTTGGTTTAGACATTCAAAATAGAAAGAATCCATCATCAGGAGATCTGAACTGTAAGAAAAGAAATCTTTCAGGCAGTAAGAAAATCACGCCTGATGAAAATCTGAGTTTACATCAAGGAATATACCAGTTACGACAACTACATGCGTAGCTATATAAAGCTTTATCTTATAAGAAATAATTGTTTAAGTGAAAATAATGTATTATAGATTTATAACAAGTTAAATACAAGACATAAAGACAAAGAGCAGAAGAGGCTTAAGGTTCTCATTGCATACATGATGTAGTAAAATAATTACTGGAAAATAGACTGATGAGTTAAATACACATGCTATAAATGCTAGCACAACCGCTGAAATAACAAAGCAATGAGGTATAGCTAACAAGCTATCAAAAAGACAAACTAAAAATCACTAAAAAATTCAATCCAAGAGGAGACAAATAAAAAGGGAACAAAACAGGCTCGGCGCCTGTGGCTCAACGGGCTAGGGCACCATCCACATACACTGGAGCTGGCGGGTTCGAATCCAGCCTGGGTCCGCCAAACAACAATGACGGCTGCAACCAATAAAATAGCCGGGTGTTGTGGGGGGCGCCTGTAGTCCCAGCGACTTGGGAGGCAGAGGCAGGAGACTCACTTGAGCCCAGGAATTGGAGGTTGCTGTGAGCTGTGATGCCACAGCACTCTACCCAGGGTGACAGTGGGGAAAAAAAGGCTTGAGGCTCTGTCTCAAAAAAAAAAAAAAAAAGGGGGAACAAAACAGATGTGATAGTAAAAAGCAAATAAGATGATATATTTAGACCTAATGACATCAATAATTGCATTAATGTAAATGGTCTAAACATTCCCATTAAAAAAAAAAACAAGACTGATATAAGGGATTAAAAAAGCAAGACCCAACTACATAGTATTCATAAGAAACACACTTTAAGTATGAAGATGCAAATAAGTTAAAAGTAAGAAGAATGAAAAAAGATGCTATGGTAACAATGGACAAAATAAAGCTGGGCTAATTATATTTACACCAGACAAAATAGACTTTAGAGCAAAGACTATCAGCAGGGATGAAGAATGTCGTTTCATAATGATAAAGGGGTAAACTCATGAAAACAAAATAATCCTAAGTGTTTATGGATCCAGTAACAGATCTTCAAACACATGCAGCAAAAACCAATACAACTTTAAGAACAAACAGGCAAGAGTCAAGTCAACGCAAGAGCCCAGAAACAGACCATCAAGTGACATTTAAAAAAAAACATAAAAAAACAGGGTGACAGGGAAAGGATAGTCTTTTTAACCAGTTATGCTAGAATAATCATACAGAGACAAAAAAATGAACCTTTACTCTTACCTCACACTATACACAAAAATTCAAAACGAATCATAGATCTAAAATAAGAGTTAAAACTTCCTGGGGGGGGAAAAAAAGAAAAAGAAAACTGGTCAAAAAAAAAAAAAAAAATCTCTAACCTTAGGTTAGGCAAAGATTTCTGAGAAGCCAAAATATACAAACTATAAAACAATTGATAAACTAGTCTTCAAATTAAAAAATCTTTTGCTCCCCAAATCACGTCAAGAAAATGAAAAAGCCATAGAAAGGAGATAACACACGTACCTGACAAAATACCTGTAATGCAGAATGTATAGATAACATACTCTTACAACACAGTAATAAGACAGCCCAATTAGAAGAAAATATGTTCATAAGTAACCCCAGGAGCATTGCTAATATAGCCCAAAGTTGAAAACAATCTAAGTATCAATTGATGAATAATCAAAATACTACATATCCATTCAATGGATTAAAAGAATGAGGTAATGATACCTGCTACAACATGGAGGAATCTTAGAAACAGCATGCCAAGTGAAAGAAATAGAACAAGACCACACATATGATTACATTTCTGCAGAATGTCTAGAATAGGTAAATCAATGGAAACAAAAGTAGATTAGTGGTTGCCTAGAGCAAGGGGACTGGATATGAACGGGTATTGGCCGTTAATGAGAACAGGATTTCTTTCTGAGGTGATAAAAATGCTTTCAAATTCATTCTGGTGATGCACAACTCTGTTGTACCATACACCATCCATTTATAGACTTTAAAGTAGTGAATTACATGGTATGTAAATTAAATAAAGTTGAGTCTTTTAAAGTGCAAAAGATTTTAACAGCTTCACAACAGAAAATAAACAACCAAAAAATACACGAAAAAATTCTCAGCCCTGCAAGTCTTTAGGCGACTGTAAATCACAATGAACCGGAATGAACCTGACCATGGGTCCAGGTCAGCATCACCAGCAACAACACTGACATCACAGAACTCCGCTGCAAAGCAATGAGAAGGGCATATCACTTCAAAATCCATAACCTCCATCTAATTACGAGAAAAGAAACGATCCAACTTGAGACACATTCTACAAAATACTTGTTCATTATTCCTCAAAACTGTCAAGGTCATGAAAGAAAAGGACAGACTAAGAAACTGTCAAAGACTGGATGAGCCTAGGGAGACGAGACAGCTACAAATGCGATGTGGTGCTCGGAACAGGAGCCGGGAACAGAAACAGACCATCAATGGAAGATGGGAAATCCAAGTAAGATCTGTAATTTAGTTAATGGTATTGTATCAATGCCAATTTTAATTTCTTGGTTTTGATAAATGTACCATGTTTATTTAAGACGTAAACATTAGAGCACTACTGACATTTTGGAGCAGCTAATTCTTTGCCATGGGGGCTGTCCTGTGCAGTGCAGGCCATTTAGTAGTGTCCCTGGCCTCTACCCGCCAGATGCCAGTAGCATCCTCTGGCCACCAAGTTGGGACAACCCAAAGTATCTTTAGACATTGTCAAAGACATCTTGAGGGCAAAAATCACCCCTGGTTAAAAACTGCTGCATTAGAAGAAGTTGGGCAAAAGGTATTCGGGAACTCTCTGTACTAGCTTTGCAACACTTCCATCAATCTAAAGTAATTTCAAAATGAAAAGCATAAAGACAAAACACAAAGGAAAAGCTACAATGAGATAACACTACAACCACTAGAAGAGCTAAAATTATAATGACAATAGGCAGTGCTGACAAAGATACAGAATTACAGGAATCCACAGAAGTCGCTGGCACGAATGCAAAATGTCACAGGTAATTTGGAAAACAGTCTAGCACTTTCTCAAAAGGTTAAATATACACTTATCATGCGATCCTGTAATTTCACTCTTAGGTATTTACCCAAGTGAAATGAAAACACAGCCACACAAAGTTGTATGCGAATATTCATAAGCACTATTCATAACAGCCGAACACAGAGAATCCTTGTGTCCATCAATTGGTGGGTGTGGAAAGAAAACACAGCACATCTAACGTCTGAGGAGAAGCACGATGTGCTACTCAGCAACAAAAGGCGATGAGCTGCGATGACAGCCTGAACTTCTAATGAGTGAAGCTACTACGTACCAGTAAATACCATACGATCCCATTCATATGAAATCCTAGAAGAGGCAGAACCTTTTGAAAACATCAGAAACTCAGTGGTTGCCTGGACCTGTGGTGGCTGCAGAGGGAGGAACTAACCACAAAGGGGCAAATAAGAGATTTTATTGGATGGCAACTTGATCATGGTGATGGCTGCATAACTACACACAACTACCTAAACTTATCCAAGTGGGTGAATGCTACTGAATGTAAAATATGCCTCAATGAAGCTGCTTTAAACACAGACACCAGGAGGGGAAAAATCAGGGCCATGAGCACCAACCTGGGGACCTCAGTGTTTAGGAAGAACTGGAGCTCAGAAGCAAATGGAAAGGGACCCCTCCTGCTTCTGTCTGCTCCCCTGAGCAACTGATAGCCTGGGAACAAAAGGCACATCATTCTGGCCCGAGGGAGAATTACCTGAAGTTGAAAACCCACCTTGATTTGCAAGACCAGACCAGAAATGTAGAATTCAAAGAGGCAGTCCTTTGGCCCAGCACACTGTAGAAAGAAATCCATCAACTCAAGCCTGCCTACAGAGAGACTTACATCACCCTTGGGATAAAAGGTCGAGATCTGGCAGCCAAGATGTTTAGGAAAGTCAAAAGAGACACTATAGAGGAAGTTATTGATTACATTTCACTGGACCACATTCATGTCAGTGTCCCTTGGGAAATCAAGCAACCAGGATCCCCAATCTGCTTCCAGGGCCATGGAATGGATAGGCAAATGTGCATCCAGCCTCAAGTGGGCACAAGGGACCTACCCTCTAAGGTAAGGGACGGCCCCAACACAGGGACAAATCCACCACAGTGAGTGAACACACAACACAAAAGAGCTGCAGACGCAAACAAATTGGTGCTTTGGAAATAACATTTGGGAAAAACTGGCTGCTTTATTTTGGAATGACCTAGAGACCACAGAGAATGAACAGAATCCGGAAGCATCAGCCTCAATACTTCTCATTCTCAGCTATGTGAATGAGATGAAAAAAGAAAGGAGCCCTCCACAGAGATGAACCATGCCTACCTGTAAGAAACTGCAGAGAGGTCACAGCAGGGTAAGTCCATGGCAAGCCCTCTGGAGTGTAGAGCCATTGGTACAATCTCAATCTAATCTTAATATCTATTAACAAAGAAAAGCTTACATAAGTCATGATGTATCTATACCTGGACATACTGCACCACCATTAGTAAAGGTACCTCTAGACACGTACTAATTTAGAAAGCTGCCCATCATGCATTAAATGGAAAAAGGAAGCATCTTACACATGGTATGAGTATTCCTTAACATGAATTATATTTAGGTATATATGTGCAGGACATGTGCATGTAAACACATTCATCTATATACACACTTATCTAAGAAAAAGCCAAGAAGGATATACAGGACAGGGTCTGACAATTAGGTTCACAAGCTCATACTAGAAAAAGTGTCACCACCCCATTGCATTGTGGGTTCATAGCTTTCCTAACCTCATTGCATTGTAGGTGCATAGCTTCCCTAACTCCATTGCATTGTGGGTTCATAGCTTTCCTAACTCCATTGCATTATGGGTTCATAGCTTCCCTAACCCCATTGCACTGTGGGTACATAGCTTCCCTACCCCATTGCACTGTGAGCACATAGCTTCCCTAACCCCATTGCATTCTCGGTACAGAGCTTCCCTAGGGGAGTAGGGGACCAGAGACTCAGTGGTGAGGTATGTAGCACTTTTTCTAGGAGGAGTTCTCAAACTTAACTGTCCAATCTCACAATCATTTGTCTGTGTGTGCAGTCCTGTACAGATGTGAGCACACACAGCCACAGTAATAACCAGAGAAACTAAAGAAAATCTAAACCAATGGAAGGATTCAAAGATTAAATACTGTAATGACACCAATTCTTTGATTAATTTAATAAATGCAATGCAACCCTAATGAAAATCCGATTTTTTTTCTAGAAATTGATGAATTGGTGCCGAAGTGTATGTGGAAATGTAAATGGCTAAGAATGGCCAAACAATGTTGAAAACGAACAAAGCAGAGGGCCCTGCATGACAATAAGACTTTGATGAAGTGGCAGCAGTAAGGACAGTGTGGAGGCGGTGCTGGTACAGGGATGGGTAAACAGAACAGAGCAGACCAGAGCACTCAGATGGGGACACTTGATTTGAAGGGTGGCAGGGCACAGTGTAGATAAAAGACAGTCCTTTCAATAAATGGTTCTGGGCCAAATGGATTCCACACAAAAGGAAACAAAACCTGACCCCTACCTCACATCATAAATAAAAGTAATTCTAGGCGGGTTATAGATCCAAATGTGAAAAATAAAACGATAAAACTAGAGGACAAAACAAGAGAATACCTGGTGCCCTTGGGAGAGGACAAAGTTTCTTTTACATAACACGAAAAGCACTAACCATAAGAGAAAAAGCTGATAAATGATAAAAAACTAGATTTAAGAACTTTTCATCAGAGATACCAATCATACCTCTTGGGGCTGGCACATGATTATAAGAGACTTTAACAAATACAATCAGTGTAACCTAATTCTTTGTACCCTCAATGAATCCCAAATAAAAATATAATTTAAAAAATATATGCCATTCAAAGTACCATCATTTCCCTACCTATGGAGACAATAACTGGGCTCACCCAGTCACATCGTCATGAGCTTCCTGTGACTTAATACATGTAGATGTAAAAGGTCTCGCCTATGTTTCACATAGAATGTAATTTTTAAAAAGAAAATGGGGGTAAGGAAGGAGACTCGATGAGTGTCATCCAGTCTTACAGACGAGCAGCGCAGAGAAGAAACAGAAGTGCAGAGGACAGTTGAGAGCAAGAGATGAGCCAATGTCCTGAGTCACATGCAAGGAGACACAGAAGACAGAGGAAAACCAGGAGGTGAGGTCTCGGAGAGGAGTCGAGGCAGGGACGAGGACCATTCAGAGGGGCAGATCAAGAGGAGGGAAGAACACTTTCAGATTCGGGGAGGTTTGGGCAGAGAGCAAATGGGAAAGTATGCCTTAGTTTCTGCTTTCTTCAGGAGACCAGAGCAAAGGTCGTCTTCTGAGCAGTCCAAGCCTAGAGTCAAACTCTGCCAACACCAGAAGCGACAGCAGAGCATGTCCTGAAGCCCAGTGTGCTCGAAACCAAAGCAGATACAGCATCCGCTGACAGTTCTCTGGTGCCTCTCAATTCTCAATTAAGCAATGCATTTTACTTTTCTGAGCAATGCATATGCAAAACAAACCCAGTTAGCAATCCTAATCACTTAAACACCATGAAATTTCATCACCTTTCCTTCTCGGCTTACCAGATGGTCAGTGAAACAGTACAGCAATAATGGAGCCTAACAAAAAGGTGCCATTTGGACAGAAGCCCAGCACCCCGAGGATAGCCTGTATTCCAGCTCATCATCCTGAGTCGCCTCAAAGCTATCACAGAGGTGGCCACAAGTGTCAGCTTAAACCAAACACAACAGAGGCCTGCCAAAGTGCAGGAGAGTGGCTGAGCTCACCAGCTGAAGACGTTCCCACTGAAAGCACATTTCTCCAAGCAAGCGAGCGGAGGCAGGTTATCCTGGCCGAGAATGCCCAAGAAGGCCGTTACCCTCATGTTGTCACAGTCTGGACCATAATCTGCAAAACCCATCTAAGGGGGAAAAGGAAAAAATATATATAGTCACAGGTGTAATCAACTGTGACAAATCACACTTGTCAAAGGCATGGCCACATCGATGTACTTTCTACCTTTGCAGCCCTTTCCAGCTGAGACGTCTAGGAACTGCAAACTTGAGAATTCACCTAAAATGAAGTGAGCAGGTGTAGAACCCCCAAAGAGTGATAAGGACCAGAGGCATGAAGAGTAGCCACACACCTTTAGTGCTAATCCACATGCCCCCTCTCACCAGCATGGATGGAACCACTCCTCCACTGGGAAATTCAGAAGCAAGTGAATAAAGAGTCTCACTTCTATGAAAAACAGCCATGTAGTGCTCTCCAACCAGGTTTAAAACAGTCAAAGGAAAAGCAAATAAGTTTGACTCTGTCAGCAAGAAGGGAAGGCAATTCACCCACATGTGGGCTGTCCTAAGTGTACTCACACAGCCTCATCCCCTCCACCACATTGATTCCCACCCATCTGCACCTGTGTCCTGGCAACATCCAACCAGACCTCTTCACATAGTTGTCTGTAACAGGCTCCGTCAACTTACTTGGGCCCCAAAGAGCCAGTTATCACCCTCACTCTTCGTCTTTAAAACTGCTCTTCCATCTGATGTAGTAGTGGAGCTGAGTTCGTGAGCTCGGGAATCCAATATACGAGCAGTGGAATGAATCCCACAACTGCTGTTCACCAGCTGAGTGGCTATAGCAAGTCAGTTACCCTGTCGACACATCCATGTATGCACCCCGAGTAAGGTTTACAGCCCATCCTTGCACCAACAGGATGCTGGAACATGCAAGTTCATGCAGATGAAGACTGGCAGGACCTGGCCAACCTTGACGCCACCCTTTACGCACCCCATGCTTTGGTCTGTAGGACTTGCCAGTGGCTCTCACATCCCCTGAGGTGTTCAACAAAGGCTGTTCTCCGCCTACTCTCTCCTATCTGGCCTTTACATGTCGACTAGGGTGCAGCCTCACAGAAAGCCTCCCTGCCCATTCTCCTCACATCTCAAGTGCTCCTGGTGGGGCAACCTTGCCAACCTCCTGCTGTGTCAGTGTTAACTAGTTATCTGCGGTTCAAGCTCCCAAGAGCAGCACTGTATCCAGCTACTGTTGGATTTTCCAAACCAAGCATAACGTCCCTAGCACATTAGGTAGATGCTCATTCAACACATAATGCATAAACTCACTTTAAGGCTACTCATCTCACCGAGGAAGCTCTTCAACAGAGCAGAAGCTCACAACCACCTAGTCTGTAAAACACACTGCCTAGCCCCAGGGCATGCTGAGCATGCAGTTAAGAGGCTCCTCTCCAGCAGTGACCGTGGCAAGGAGTTGTTCCAATAGTAACAATAATGGCTACTTTTTCCAGCACAGTAACTGGCCAAGGTGGAGCTCTGCATGCATGCTTCAGTTCCCATATCAACTCGACCAAGTGCAGATATCCTTACCCTCATGTGACAGAGGAGCAAACCAATACCTATAAAGGTTAAGTGACTTCCCTCAGTCACTCACCCAGTTGGCCCTAACCAGAAGCAGGCTCACGCACAGCTGTCCTTTCCAAGAGTCACCTGCTAAGTCAGTTCTGTGCTCCCAGCTCACTATGCCCGAGGTCCTTTTTATTCTAATCAAGTAACTTAGTGAAATACCATATAAACCAACGATGTATAACCATCAAAAGAAAGTTGCTATTTCTGAACATTAGTTTGAATTCTTTTTTTTTTTTTTTTTTTTTTTTGAGACAGAGCCTCAAGCTGTCACCCTGGATAGAGTGCTGTGGCATCACAGCAACCTCCAATTCCTGGGCTCAAGCGATTCTCCTGCCTCCACCTCCCAAGTAGCTGGGACTACAGGCGCCCACCACAACGCCCGGCCATTTTTTGGTTGCAGCTGTCATTGTTGTTTGGCGGGCCCGGGACTGGATTCAAACCCGTCAGCTCAGGTGTACGTGGCTGGCGCCTTAGCCTGTTGAGCCACAGGCACCAAGCCAGTCTGAATTCTTAAGATTCAATAAAGATGAGCTACTAAAATACAGCTGTCAAATTAGGGTTCGGGAAAAGAAATGGAGAGTATTGTACACAATGCAAGGAAATCTCTAAGGGCTACATTCATGTTGCCTGGCCCAACTCTCACTCCACAGGAGACAGTGACCCTGGAAATAAAGACAAGACCCATACAAGGCCTTGGCTCAGATCAGAGGATCAGCACACGAATACACATTTTTATGTTAAAATGATAAGTTTTAGGAGTATAGGTGTCTTTCGTTCAGAATCCCCACTATAACCAACTTTTCCTATTAAGCAGACATCTCCTTCCACTCCTAAGGAAATGGGCACCCACTGAAGGGATAAGGCAGGTAAGAACTGCCTAGGTTCGAAGGGCAATTATTAAGAGAACTGTTTGCAGAGAGAGCCTGGCTGGCAACTGAGCACAATAAAGAGACACACCTAGCAGAGCCTACCCTTCCCTTACTATCCACACCCAACCTTTCCATTTATGTTCTAGAAAAATAAACAGGCTGCAGGGGACTTCCCTGAGGCTAATTTTGACAAGACAACTGCCTCAATTGTTATCAACAGTTCCAGAAAGATTACTTGCACTTGCTAAAAAGGTGTAACTGCTTCCCTACTATCCCTTACTCTGAACACCAGGCAGCTGGGTGAGAAGCAGAGGCACCCTACCCGGCAGAGAGGAAAACCCAGGTCAACTACAACCTCAAATGGGAAGAGTTTAAAGAGATGACAAGTCTATGGCTATGTTCTTTTCTTTGAAACACCAACCACGTTTTTTCTCAACTAATCCTTTTAGACTAGTAATAAAAGCTTATTAAAAATTTATGCTGCATAACATTTACTCAGAATTTTAATAAAAGAATTATACATTTGTAGAAAAATGTGCAACATAAATATGTCATTTCTCTGTATTATCACTGTCTTCAATGATCAAGTCCACACTGGATCACAGCCAAGCCCTATGAAAAATCACCTGGTGTGAGCTACTTTCAGAGCATTTCAGAGCCAGGAGGAATATGCCACCTCCATCCTACAGATATTTATAGAGCACCTAGGGACCCAGGCTGGAGTAGATTTAAAACCATTATGTTGAAGCAAAATTTGGGGACACATAATTTTGGAAACCGAAGCCACTCGGACATACATGCTCAAAACTTTTCAGAGGCCAGGTGCAATGGCTCACACCTGTTAATCCCAGCATTTTGGGAGACTGAGACAGGAGGATCACTTGAGGCCAGGAATGGGAGGTTACAGTGAGGTGTTATCAAGCCACTGGGCAACAAAGAAAAATAAGTTTTAAGCCTTTTCATACAGATCAGGAGTTTCCAAAGACCCTCTAAGGCAGTGGTTCTCAATCTCCCTAATGCCGCAACGTATTTTCATTGTTACACAGGGGTCGCGACCCACAGGTTGAGAACTGCTGCTAGGCCTATTCATGGTTAAGAACTTCCTATTTTAAAGTAACCAAAAATACCCACTCTTGAAGAAACCATTAGTCAGAGAACTAAAGAACCACAAAGAATAGTTATTACTATAGAGTATTAATAATCCTACTAATTATGTAAAACTGTACTAATGATAACAAGGAAATAAAAGAGATAAGCCATAAAATAATTTACCTCTATTGGTTACTTTCAATAAGCCAGGAACTGTGCTAAGAGCCTTCTGCATGGTAATACTTTGTGAAACCTTGATAACCGCATCATTCTCATGTCTCTGCTAAAAAAATTCTGAAGCTCAAAGAGGTTAAGAAAGTTGATGGTCACACAGAATGGCAGAGTCATATTTGAACTCAGGACTCTAGACATTTGCACTGTGTATACTGCTAGAGAGGAAACCCACATATTAATTTTACTTTTCATAGTAACCTCTCCCATCCACCCCGCTAAGCTTCTTCAAATGCACCAAAATCCTTTTTTTTTTTTTTTTTTTAAGACAGAGTCTTACTATATCACCCTGGGTAGAGTGCCATGGCATCACAGCTCACAGCAACCTAAAACTCTTGGGCTTAAGCAATTCTCTTGCCTCAGCCTCCCAAGTAGCTAGGACACATGCGCTCACCACGACACCCAGCTATTGTTGTTCTTGTCATTGTTGTTTAGCAGGCCAGGGCCAGGTTTGAACCCACCAGCCCAGGTGTATGTGGTTGGCGCCGTAACCACTGAGCAAAGGGCACCGAGCCCAAACCCTCCATCTTGATTATTTTATGCCTACTGCTCCCATGATCTGGCACGCTCGCATTTATACGCTCCTCCTCCCACCTGACCTTGGGTATCAGTGTCCAAACGCACCCACCCCTGCTCCCCTGGGTGAAGGTCAGTCTCCCGTGACAGCCTTGCCAGACATGTGGCTTCTTTCTTGTGAACACTGGCCACAGAGGTACCGCTACAAGGACTGTAATCACAGCAGGACTGAGGGCTCCACAAGGTGCTGCGACCCTAGTGCCCAGAGCAGCGCCCAGCAAGTAGTAGGTGCTCAACAAAAGAGCACAGATGGAATGACACTTTCAAAAGAAACTTAAAATGATTGAAAATACTGAATGAGTGTTACAGTATAGAATCAAAATAAACAAAAAAACTTTAGGGCATGCTTTGATAGACTCATTTTCTACATAAGAGATGTGCCCTAAAAACCAGCAGAACTGGGAAGCTTAGGAACCAAATGCCTTGCCTGCCAGCCCAGTGTTCTGACCGGTAAGTGGAAGAACAGCTAAGACACCAGCTAAGAAGGGCATAGCCAGAGGGGAAGGTTATGATTTCAAGATTTCCATCTCCAGCCAAGACAGTAAAGGGGAACCTACTGACCCTCAGTTTACACAGCCAGAAAACCAAAACAAAATAAATGAAACAAGAGTTTTCAGGCACCAGATATCAGGCTATGCCCCTCAGAGTAGTGACACCAGGGAAGACCCTCAAGCAGGCCCATCCTCAGCCTCGGAGCCTACAACCCACAGGGGAGGGAGCTGCAGGGGTCAGCAGAGTGTCCTCCTTAAATCTTAGCTCATCTGTGTTACCCTGAGTCAGGGCAGCGATCACCTGCACGGACACAGCGTAAGCAACAGTTCATGTTCCCTCTAGCCTGGGAATAGCCACCTCACAGTAAGAGACTCATGATGAGAATCTTCAGAAAGGTCCTATCCAACAGGCAGGGCTAAGTTAGTCTAGACTGAAGCCTTGTCCAGACCTGCCCTAGCACAGCTTTAAATCAAGCCTCAGTGGAATCCAACTGAGCCCAAGAAAGTTAGCTTGGCATAACAAAACCCAACATCACTGGATTGACACAATTCATACAGTAAAACCTAGCAACCAGTCGTGCAGAATTCCTAATGCCCGGCATCACTGTAATACTACCAGGCATGGAAAGAAGCCAACACTACAACCATAACCAGGAAAAATGAATAAAACAGAAAATGTTCCCAAAACATTAGAGATGACAGAATTGAAAATTATCTTTAAATAGCTACTAAAAGAATGTCCCATGTATTCCAGAAAAACATGAAGAGACAAAGAAATATAAATAAGACCCAAATGCACATTCAAGTGATGAAAACATAGTAAATGAATCAAAAGATAAACTGAATGAAATGAAGATCAGGTGAGATAATTGGAAAAAAAAAAAAATCAGAACTTGAGTAGCAATAGCAGCCATCCCAAGTGAATCACAAAGAGAAAGGGAAGGGAGGAGAAATAAAGAACACAGTAGCAGGTACCCAGAGACTGTGTCAAGCCGTATAATGTGTCAGTGGAGTTCCAAAGGAAAGAAAGAAAATAAAAAAGATAAGACTGAAAGTTTTTAAAATTTGATCAAAACTATACCCCTACAGAGTCAAGAAACTCAAACTCCAAGCAGAATATGTATATTGAAATATCATACAGGTATATCATAATTACTAAAAGCTAGTGATAAAATTAAAAAATTTTAAGATTTTCTTTAATTGACAAATAGCTACATATATATGAAAACATCTTAGTTTGAGAAAAAGACACACAGTACAGAAATGAAGAGTATTTCTCATCAAGAACCACGCAGTAGAGAAAATGGTAGGACATTGTTGAGAGTATTTTAAAAAACATACCAAGAAATGGGGAAATACCTTTCAAAATTTAAGGGGAAATACAAATTGTTAAAAACTAAAACCAGCAGACATGTATTATGAGGAATCCTGGAAGAAGTTCAAAAAGAAAGGAGTATAATACCAGATAAAAATCTAAAGGCAAGGAAGAGGACCAAGTTTTGAAAATCCTTTAAAAAATATATCTGTTTAAAAGATAAATGACTACTAAAGGAAAAACAATGACAACGTATTATGGGGCTTATAGCATATGTAGAACTAAAATAACAAGGCAAAATAAAAAATACAAGAGCCATACAAATTAGAAAGGAAAAAGCACAACTTCATTCAAACATGACTACAAATTAAGAAGCTACCTGAATGAGTTTTACAAGATTACAGGTACAAATTCACAAAAAGTTTTATAACAGAAATTGAAATGTTTTAAGTACTGTTTGATAGCATCAAAAATATTAAATTCTTAAAAAATAAATTTAACAAAATATGTATAAAACTTAATGAGAGAAATTTTTTTTTTTTTTTTGAGACAGAGTCTCACTTTGTCACCCTCAGAAGAGTGCCATATCATCATAGCTCACAGCAACCTCCAACTCTTGGGCTCAAGTGATTCTCTCGCCTCAGCCTCCCAAGTAGCTTAGGACTACAGGCTCCCACCACAATGCCAACTATTTTTAGAGATGGGGTCTCGCTCTGGCTCAGGCTGGTCTCAAATTGGTGAGCTCAGGCGATCCACCAGCCTCAGCCTCCCAGAGTGCTAGGAGAAATCTTAATTTTTGAAAAGATATCCCACTTCTTATACATCAATTCTCCTTAAATTTACCTATAAATCCAATGTTATCCCAGTCAAAAGCCCAGCAATTTTAAAAAGTCAAAAAAAGTTAATTCTAACTTTGTATGTAAATTGCAAAGGTCCTAGGATACACACAATTTCAAAAAAGAAAAGGCAGAGGCTCAGTGCCTATAGCTCAGTGAGTAGGGAATCAGCCACACACACCAAAGCTGGAGGGTTCAAGCTCGGCCCGGGCCTACTAAACTACAATGACAACCACAACCAAAAAATAGCTGGGCGCCATGGTGGGTGCCTATAGTCCCAGCTGCTTAAGAGGCTGAGGCAAGAGAATCGCTTAAGCCCAAGAGTTTGAGATCGCTGTGAGCTGTGATGCCACCGCACTCTACCCAGGGTTAAACATTTTGACTGTCTCAAAATAAAAAAAAAAAAAAAAAACAGTAGAAACAGTCATAGCTCCCAGCTTCAAGACTTACTGTGGTACTGACTTAAGGGTAAACATATGGATTAATAGAATATAAGAGAACCCATTAAGAAATGTACAAATCGGGTGGTGCCTATGGCTCAGTGGGTAGGGCACTAGCCCCATACACAGAAGGTGGCGGGTTCACCTGAATGCAGAATATACCATGTATATTAAAAAAATCCTAGAGCCTAATTTCAAAAGTTGGCACAAGAACTGAATAGGAATCTTACCAAGGAAGATACATAAATGACAGTTAAGTGCACGAAAAGAGGTACATCGTCACTAGTAATAGGAAAATGCCCATTACAAGCACAATGAGAGAATCCTACTTGCCCATGAGGAAGGCTGAATTTTTAAGTGACTACACTAAACATTAGTGTATTAGCAAGAATATGAAATAACTGGCTCTCTCAGACATTGGAAATGCAAAATGGTAGAAGTGGTACTGCTATTAAAGTGGCTTGGCAGGTTCTTAAATGCACACCATCCACTCAGTACACCCCACTCCTAGGTTAGCCCAGTAGAAAAGAAATCCTACATTCACACAAAGATCTGTGCTTATATGTTCACAGCAGCTTTATTCACAATAGCCAAAAACTGGAAAAAAGGAAAATATGTATCCATCAACCGCTAAATAAACAAATTGTTAAATACCCATACAATGGGATAATTCTCAGCAATAAAATGGAATAAATTACCAATACCAATATGCTGCAACACAGATGCATCTCAAAAGCACTGTGCCAAGTGAAAGAAACTAGACCCAAAAGATTTCATGCTGTTTAATTCTCCCAATACGAAATGCTAGAAGAGACAAAGACAAAATATGTAGACAGTGGTTCCCTGGTGAACCACTGGATTCTGCCCCACTCTGGTGTTGAAATCTGATCCCCAGTGTTGGAGGTGAGGCCTCGTGGGAGGTGTCCAGATGAACAGCTTGCCCCCTCCTCACTCTCAGTTCCCAAGAGAGAAAAAGAGCCTGGTACCCCCCCTTCCCTCGCCATGTGATACCTGCTCTTTTCTACCCCTTGTGCCACAGGTGGACGCTTCCTGCAGCCATCCCCAGAAGGAGGTCCTCGTGCCAGGCTTCCTGCCCAGCTTGTAGAGCCTGCGAACCAGTGAGCCTCTTTTCTTTATAAATCACCCAGCCTCGGACTGGAGGTGGGGGTGGAGAGAGATGGGACAGCAAATGGGCATGAGGACACTTTTGGGAGATTTGGAAAATGTCATATATCCTCGTGGTGGTACAGTGGTTGTGGTCACACATCTATTTGTTAAGACTCACCTTAAACTAGTGAATGTTGTTTATTATACATCGATAAAAGTGATTTATGAAAATAAAAATGAGCAGAAGGTATTATCTATCCAAGTATCTATCCATTCTCCTATTCTTCCCAAGCTAGGTTTTATGGTAGCTACAGTGAGTCTACTTGGTAAGTTGCTGGCACTGCTGTGATGAAAACCACCCTAAAATCAAACTCCTTTTACTCTGATTCCGTATTAATGAAATAACCTTGTAACAATTTCCTTAAGAATCCCTTAAGTTCCAGAGGATAGGTAGTGAGTACAAGAGTACAGGGAATTAATTACATGGCCTTCAGGGACATTGTAATGTAAGGTATACAACAACACACCTTAAAATGGCCAGGCTATTTATGTTTGTCGGTGAGATCCTATTTGCCCCTGAATGGTGCTGAAAAAGCACTGTCAAGTTCTCACTCATGGCTTTGTCCAGTGGGAAGCTACTAACCTACAAACCTAGACAGCTTAGCCTTCTAGAACAATATTTATCTCAGCATAATAATAAATTAACATTTTGTTTAGTTTACTAACATTGGTCTCCTTTTTCCATCCCCAGTATCAATGCCCTGCCTACTTCAATGTAGTATTCCAAACGAGCTTGGGTTTTGGACAACTAGGCTCATATCCCAGTTGCTGAGATTTCCAACATGACAGTGGAATTCAAGAATCCCCTCAAACACACAGAAAAATCTCAATTAAAAAAAAAAATTTTTTTTGGCTCAGCACCTGTGGCTCAACAGGCTAAGGCACCAGCCACGTACACCTGAGCTGGCGGGTTCGAATCCAGCCCGGGCCTGCCAAACAACAATGACGGCTGCAAACAAAAAATGGCCGGGCGTTGTAGCGGAGGCCTGTAGTCCCAGCTGCTTGGGAGGCGGAGGCAAGAGACTCACTTGAGCCCAGGAATTGGAGGTTGCTGTGAGCTGTGATGTCATTGCACTCTATCCAGGGTGACAGCTTGAGGCTCTGTCTCAAAACAAAAGAATTCAAACTAATGTTCAGAAATAGCAACTTTCTTTTTTTTTTTTTTTTTTTTGAGACAGTCTTATTTTGTCATCCTTGGTAGAGTGCCATGGGATCATAGCTCACAGCAACCTCAAACTCTTGGGCTCAAGCATTTCTCTTGCCTCAGCTTACCAAGCAGCTGGGATTATAGGCGCCCACCACAATGCCCGCCTATTTTTAGAGGCAAGGTCTTGCTCTGGCTTGGACTGGCCTCAAACTCCTGAGCTCTAGCAATCCATCCACCTCCCAGAGTGCTGGGATTACAATAAAATATTTTAAAACATAGAAAGGGAAGAAAAGTAGAAATCAAAGTGAGAGCAATCAGCAAAGGTTGACACCCTAGGATGACATTTAAGACCTAGATACAGGTCTATAGAACTGGATTTCTGATACCTACATGGAGATAAAAGATACGGGTAGTGAATTTGAAATCTATTGGCCCCATCAGAAGATAGTTGTAGAAATGGGACCACAGTCAGGGTGGGAGTAAGAGGAAGGGGTTAGTTACTCTTGAGAAACCAAACCCAAGGTCTATCCAGCCTGGGAGTGTGGAGTATAAATTTATACTACCCCCAAAGTACAGGATGCTCTAGCTAAGCTACTAGAAGGCTCTTCAGCATGATCCATTAAAATCCTAAGCACCCCAGTAGAAGCAAACAAGAAACTGTTTTAAAGAAACACTTGCACACCTAAGACACAAGGGACTTCATAAACCACCCATGAAGATAGACAGGCAATAAAAATTCTCAAACCACACTTGGCTACAGCCCACCCTAAGAGGAGACAACACACAAGAGATTTATACCCCAAGATTGGAAACGTTAAAAAAATCTAAAATTCTCAAATAACTATCCTCAGAATGAGTAAGACTTACAAAAAACATATTACAATAAAAGAAAAGGGACAGTTGGGGACAGGGCAGTTATATTTAAGACAAAAAAAAAAGGAAAACTGAAAAAGAGAGACAAGATAATTGAGATTTTAGTAACTGGCTTACCTAGCAGTTCCGACGCTGCTCCAGAGAGTACACTGGAAGACTGATCTGATACACCACCAGAATCCTGCAAGAGAAATAGAGAAAGTATAGGACAGCAATCAGAACACAGGAAGAATGGAATACTAGGGTCTATGATAAGCCAAATAATTCTAGAAGGAGAAATCAGCAAAAATCGTAAAGGGCAATATTCAAAGAGATAATGGCTATAGTTTTGTAGAACTGAAAAAAGATGAATATGAAATTGGAAATGCAAATGCTAAACGGAACAAATCCATATCTTAGATGCACCGCAAAGCATCAAAGGCAAAAAAAACAGAAAAAATTAAAGATAAAGCCTCAGATTTCCCATGGAAAAGATGACTGAGGCATAACTGTACATATAATCAATATGAGTGTGATGCCTTGTGTCAGAATACTGGATTCTGAAATCTAGGTCTGCCCCTTATTAAGTATGAAATGGATAAGTATCTGACCTGATTCTCCACTTCCTCAGCTTAAAAGGAGCATAATGATGCCTCCCTTAAATGATGGTTGCAGGGTAGACTAAATGACATAAGATATGTAGCACCTGGCGCACATAAGCACTTTGGAGGGAAAAAAAAAAAAAATCAACTGCTGTTATTGATATTAAATCACTGAGCACTTACACTGCTGGTACTGTTCACATTTCTATTCCCAGAGCGCAGGGCGCCCACAACCACTAGAGAGCACGCAGGAGGACAAGGAAGGGGAATCCCAGGACGGAACCAGAGAGAGAAAGCCTCTGTATTAAACCACGTCCAAGCCCTGGCTTAATGATGCATGTGTTTGGCAAACTCCAGTCAGCACAGCTAAAGCTACAAGAATTGAACTGAGGTTTGGAATATTATCTACTCCAGAAGTGATGAGTTAACAGTTTGACCCCAGTCAATTTAAGAGCCTACTAAAATAAAACAAAACTAATATTCTTTGGAGGCACCAAGGAGAACCCAGAGATTCTACAACACATAACATCGACAAGGTCCAGGTGACAATCCAAAATAAATAAAAGCAGCAAAACAAGAACTACTTAAAAGAAAAAAACTGACAGTACCCAAATGCTGGAAAACAAAGATTTTTCAAAGCAACTATAATACTACCTATGGATACCAAAGAAAATGTGTCAGTAATCAAAAGATAAGGAACCACAAAGAAATGTTAACATAGAAAGGCATCAAATAAAAATTCTAAAACTGAAACTGAGTAAACTTAAAAAAATGAAGATTATAAAATAGTGACCAAAAATTCTCCAAATTTGGTGAAAGACATGTATCTGGGATCAAGACTTTTTTTTTTTTCTTTTTTGACACCAAGTCTCAAGCTGTCTCCCTAGGTAGAGTGCCATGCCTCATCACAGATCATAGCAACCTCCGACTTTTGGGCTCAAGCAAACCTCTTACCTCAGTTTTTCTATTTTTAGTAGAATAGGAACTGGTTTCAAACTCGTGAGCTCAAGCTATCCACCCACCTCAGCCTCACAGAGTGCTAGGATTATAGATGCCAGGCACCAAGCCTGGCCTGGGATCAAGAATCGTAATGAGGCTCTGCACCCATAGCACAGTGGTTATGCCGCCGGCCGTGTGCACTGAGCCTGGCAGGTTCAAACCCTGCAACAACAACAAAAACAAATAGCCGGGGGTTGTGGCGGGTACCTGTAGTCCCAGATACTTGGGAGGTGGAGGCAAGAGAATTGCTTAAATCCACAAGCTTGAGGTTGCTGTGAGCTGTGACTCTATAGCACTCTACCCAGGGTGACATAGTGAGACTGTCTCAAAAAAAAAAAAAAAAATCAGGCGGCGCCTATGGCTCATCAAGTAGGGTACCAGCCCCATATACTGAGGTTGGAGGGTTCAAACCCAGCCCCGCCCGAACTGTAACAAAAAAATAGCCAAGCATTGTGGCAGGTGCCTATAGTCCCTGCTACTTGGGAGGCAGAGGCAGGAGAAGCACTTGAGCCCAGGAGTTGGAGGTTGCTGTAAGCCTTGAAGCCATGGCGTTCTACCCAGGGTGACAGCTTGAGGTTCTGTCTAAAAAAAAGAAAAAAAGAAAAAAGACACAAAACTTCACCTAAACATTTCATAGTCAAACTGCTAATAATCAAGTGTGACCATCTTGAAAGCAGTAGACATAAAGATAGTAAAAACACATTTTAAAGGACTGAAAAAACTACCAATCCAGAACTTGATATCCATTGAAAATATCCTTCAGGAATCTGACATTGTCAAATTAAAAAGAAAAAAAGAAAACTAAAATTTGTTTTTATTTTTATTTTTTTTTTTTAGAGGCAGAGTCTCACTTTGTCACCCGTGGTAGAGTGCTGTAGCATCACAGCCCACAGCAACCTCCAGCTCTTGGGCTAAGGCGTTCTCCTGCCTCAGCCTCCCACGTAATTAGGACTACAGGCGCCCGCCACAACACCTGGCTATTTTTTGTGGCAGTTTGGCTGGGGCCAGGTTCGAACCTGCCACCCTCAGAATATGGGGCCGGCGCCCTACTCACTGACCCACAGGTGCTGCCCCTAAAATTTGTTTCTAACACCCCTTTTTAACACAGCCAGACAATAAGAAGTTCTGCAGGCTGAAATAGAATGATACCGTTTGAAAATTTATATTCTCAAAAGAAACCAAGAGCACTAGAAATGGAAAGTAAAAAAAATCTTGATTAAAAAAAAGATAGCTTAAGCAAAAAAAAAAAAAATAATAACCTCGTACTGTGGAATTTATAACATATAGAGATAGCATATATTTAATACTGTGGAATTTATAATATTATTATATAGAGATAGCATATATTTGAAACGATAACAAAGCGAGGGGGCAATTCAGGGAGCTATGCAGTTGCCAAGTTTCATCATTTTACATAAAGTGGTACAATATTAACTCTAAATAGACTGTTTCCACAGCTAGACTTGGAAGACCTTTAAACACTCATGTACTATAATGCCTCACGCACAGCACACACTTAATAAATATTGGTTTCTATGGAAATCAGTCTCCTGAGACTGATTTCCAGGATTCAATTCACAAGAGCCCAGCAGCCGTTGAGAAAGCTCAGAAAATCTAGCTTTCACAAGGAAAAAAATAAAAATAAAAAACCTGAGATGCAGCATCTAGCCTAAAACCACCTGGAGCTATAGCACAATGAGAGTCAAAGTTTTCCACTTGTGCTTGTAAAAATGAGATCTTGGTTTCAGAAAAGAGAAAACAGGTCAAAAACTTATTTTATCATAACTGCTAAAATAAAATTAATGAATTCTACCATTCTATATAATGTATATGTTAAAAGTAATCAATCATCTTAATATAAATTACCAAATTTTAACTTTTGATTACATATGTAAATAGGAGCAGATAGAGGAAAGATGTTTAAAACGAAACATCTGAAACTAAAAAATCTGAACAGGAACAATTTTAGTCCTATAATGGAAAAAGAACCAGGCAATTTACCTGCCACCTTCCTGGGAGAGTGCTGCACTAACAAACAGAATGGAGGCTCCAACTGGCCACCAGCAATCACTAATGGATCCCACGTGCTCCGATTATAGATCTGACCCCAGCTAGCCCTGCTACAAGGGCACAGCTTGGTTACCTGGCCTTAGTGTGGACAGCTTGGGCCAGCATATCCCCACGAATGTCACATGGCAGGGACGTTAAATGTCCTATCACACAAGACAGTCACTCCATTCCAAAACAAAGTTTCCTTTTGGTGCTAGTGTGTCTTGAGCACTTCCCTAAAGCTGGTAATCTTCCTTTTAATACAAAGCAGACTCAGGCTCAGAAGCTTTTGCAGGCACTGAATGTCTCTAAAATTTAATAACGTTATTCTATTTCTATTTTATGATATTTTGGTTAAATTTCATTTAAAGCCACTGATACAAGTTTCCCAAAATGTGTTTAGATAAAAAGTTATTTGATATATGAAGAAAAGTGTAGGTGGTGTAGTGATAAAGTAGAAATAGAAAAAGCAGAACACAAATGACTGACTTCTGAGAAATATTGGGTTGGTGCACTCTGAAGAAAATATGCCTACTAGTAACATCACATCCATAAGCTAAGAACAGGGCCTTTTATTCCAAGTCCTGAAAATCAATTTATCATCCGAGTAAACATTTGCTCTTGTGCAGATCAACATCCTTTCAAAATTAGAAAATCCTATTTGAGTACAAATTGATGAGATAATGAGTAAGATTATCACTATTTACCCGTGAACGATGTATTAGATTTTAACTCCTTAACAGCACCAGAGTTTATTAAAATGTACCTGCAAGATGTGGGTTCCCTTCCCTCCCATTGAAAGAGCAGAGTGGCATTAGCATCAATGTCAACTGTGAAGGCATTCTGACCAAGTACTATGATTAATAACTTCTTCCCATGACTTAAGGAAAAACAAAAATTAAAATGTCTTTAAAAATAAACTCGATCAATCGACAACTGATGAACTATATAATAATAGAGCAGAATTTCTCCACCTCAGCACTACTCATGTCTGGGCCAGATAATTCTTTTTTTTTTTTTTGCAGTTTTTGGCCAGGCCAGGTTTGAACCCACCACCTCCGGTATATGGGGCCAGCACCCTACTCCTTCGAGCCACAGGCGCCACCTGGGCCAAATAATTCTTTACTGGAGTGGGGGGGCCTGCAGGATGTGTAATAGCATCCCTGGTCTCTATCCAACCACCATGTGCCAGGAACATGCCCTCCTCCCCAAGGTGTGACAGTCAAAACTTCCTCCAGACATTGCCAGATGTGCCTGTGGGGACAAGAGAATCCTCCCCCCATTTAAGAAACCAGTAGAAGAGAAATATTTACCAGGTGCTGGTACCTGAGGTGTTTCCAGTGGAAAACGATGGCCCACCCTGACCTCTCTGCCCTCTCCTCTCACTTACTCATCTCCCTCACTGCCTTCAGCCACCTCCCAGCTAAAGGCCTTTGCCCTGGCTGATCCCTCTACTAGAACTCTCCTCCCCAGATGTCCTCTCTGATAAATTCCTTCTCTTTATGATCTTTGCTCAATCATCACCTGCTCAAGGAGCCCTGACTGCCTTATTTGAAATTACAAGTCCCCCACCTACACCTCCCTTTCCCTGATCGACTTTTCTATTTACCTGGAGAACTCATCACCTTCTAACACACAGAACATTTACTTCCTGTGTGTACTCCCACCCCCACAATAAGAATCTTTGATAGATACACCAGATAGGTACTCCAAAGCGGTTGAATAAATGAACAGACAGCAAGGTTCTGCCAAGCTAGCTTGCTGTGGGCCCTGACAATGACAGCAGCATAAAAAGCAATTCCGGCTCTCACAAGGAATTTTCTAGAACTCGTATTTCTAGCTACTAAGATGGTATGTTGCATGTTATCTGACAAGTGTTGGTTGAGGTCCGTATGGCCGTATCATAGTCAAATATTCTAGGACCTGCGTGGTGCCTGTGGCTCAAAGGAGTAGGGCACCAGCCCCATATGCCGGAGGTGGCAAGTTCAAACCCAGCCCCGGCCAAAAACTGCCAAAAAAAAAATTCTGGGACCCAATTAAGTCCATTCCACACATAAATGTTGGGAACCATAGGCATTCAATGTAGAAATGAAATAAGTAGCATATAAATTCTTTGCTATTTTTCTTTCTTTTTACATTCTATAAGTTACCAACTCCATTTATGAAAGCTTAATGTAATGCAGAAAAGCTTTTAAAGCAGTTTCTAATAACTTCAAGCTATCTTGAGCGAAAAATATAAAATATAAACCAGCATCATGTTTTGACTTCATTTGTCTTTGACACTACGATAAACCTTTAAGCAGCACCTGCTAAGTTTCTGCCACTTTCTAGGTCTACAAGTGGCAAGTTTACTTGGGACATCACTGACTCTTTGCCAAAACCATTAACACTTGAAGCTCGCAAATAAAGTATAGGAAAGGCTCAGAGGAGAAGAACTATCATCGCTCCCTCCTCACCCCGTAGCAGTGCATACATGCAGGCAGGTGCCCGCAAGCTGCCCCGTTTCCCTGACCTGGAGGCCCAACACCACTGCAACTCGGTGGTACCAGTTAGTGCCTGTGTCTGTCACTTGCCCTCCAGAGAGATGGACCAAGTTTAAAAACCCCCTTCAGTAGCTAAGACATAGCTCAGCTGCATCATCCAACCCAAACCGGAGGGCTTCTGAGTGCACACACCAAAAACAGGAGCAGTTCACTTTGCAAGCAGGATTTATTACCTTTTGACTCTGATGCCAAATCACTAATGTGCAGGAGGGTGGGGGAGAACTCTTCCGATTTAAAGGCCCACCAGAAAGACATTTCTGGACCTACAGCTCTGAGAAAAAAGGATTTACCCTCCTCAATGCTAACTAGTTACTCAAGGGCTAACTATGCAAATCATACCCCATTTAGAACAAGCTGGGGTATAAAATAAGTCAGAGGACGCGGCCACAGTGAAAGCACATGTGGACCCTGCATACTTGCCTGTGTGTCAATGCTTTTTGCCAGACCCCAATCTGTCTTAAAGCAGGCTAAGCACAAACTAGCATCTTAAGAATAACATTGGGTGAACAAGCTTTATGGATTCGAGTACAGTAGATATAATCTAATACATAGATAAGAAAAAAAGACTTTTTCAAAAGGTTATTTTGCAGCAAGAAAACAATTAAGAAGAATCAGCACAAGAATATAAGGCATGCTGACAGCCAATCCACCTGAATACACATTTCCCTCCGAAAACTTCAGGTAATGACAAAGTTATAACTCAACAGAACCCTGGTGATTCAGAGATGAAAAGGCAAGGTCCCTGGACTCCAAAGCTCCCAAGGGAACAAAGATCATCATCTCAGTCCCTAACACCACGGGACACAGGTAATAAACGTGAGAGGAGACTGGAGATGGGAAGCAGCTTTCCTGGAACAGAAGTGCTCTGTGAGTCGGACCTTAAAGAAAGATCAAGTACGAATCTGCCAGGCAGGAAGAGAAAGAATCTGGGAAAGTGAAAAAGAACATTCCAGATGAAAGATGGTGTACTTTCCTCAGCTGTGCTCATCTGCCACCTTCAAGTGGTTAAGGAGATTGTACATGAAGCCACCAAGCTCCGACTAAGCAGCCACAATATAATTGGTTTTAAGTGAAAAGGTAAAAAAACAAACACAATAAAACATAGCCAATGAGATACCTTTAGTGGCCCAGACATGAGCAGAGCTGGAGTTGGAGGCAAAATGCTATGGCGCGTCTATCCCAGCAAGCATTTTCATTAAGAATCCGTTCTCCAGGCTCGGCGCCTGTGGCTCAGAGGGCTAAGGCGCCAGCCACGTGCACCTGAGCTGGCGGGTTCGAATCCAGCCTGGGCCCGCCAAGCAACAATGACGGCTGCAACCAGGGAATGTCCGGGCGTTGTGGCAGGCGCCTGTGGTCCCAGCTACTTGGGAGGCGGAGGTAGGAGACTCGCTTGAGCCCGGGAATTGGAGGTTGCTGTGAGCTGTGATGCCACATCACTCTATCCAGGGTGAAAGCTTGATGCTCTGCCTCAAAAAAAAAAAAAAAGAATCCGTTCTCCAGGCATTCCCAATATTTACAATTCTCCATTCGACATGTTGTCCTGTCACTATAACTCTATGTGAGATATGCCACCCTGGGTCAGACCAATTACCCATACAATCAAATATTCTGTCTGACATAACATGAGGGGACACTGGATGGGGAACACGACAGACGTCAAGGACCACGTCTATGTCCAACTCAGATATCAGACGACTGGTTGAGGAGAGCCAGGAAAGAGTTTATTTGCAAAATTTGTACTTGAATATATTAACGTACAACTAATACAAAAAATTTAGGGGGCCTCATTAGCCACTCTGGTGAGCAATCACTAAGTCTACATAAGGCCTTACAGGATTTTGAAGGAACTAGAATAAACCACTCCCAAAGGTGTTATTTGAAGCAATTTATGCTCTAATAGGCTTATAAGTACTAATACAGATTCCTAAATTGGAACTATTTCTAGTGGCTAGATAAACCCGACCCATACAACAGATAAAGAACATTTTTAATTCTTCATGGACTTTTTTCTTGGGGGGCGGGGACTGACTCCTGCACATTGCAGGTCCTTGTGGACTTAACTAAATTTCAACAGCAAGTCACACAGGCAAACTTCTATATAAATGTCCTTCTCTAACAAGATCCATGCTGATTTATTAGCTCTTACATAAGCAGATCCATCCAATGCATAATGTTTTATATTGCAAATCTTTGAGGGCTATTGATGCTTATTACTAGCACTATACAATGGGCTGGCTGAAAAGACCATCTTAATTCACGAGCAGCCGTCCTTTCTACATCATGCGTACATGGAAATTCCTCTTTGATTTGTAGCTTTAATCACACCTTCCAAAACTCGTCATTATTCATGGCTCTGACTTCTACATTGATGGTCAAGGGGAGGCATTTACTCAGGTGACCTGCCGGAAAGCACCACGCAGCTCTGAGCAGTTCACAGGCACCATTCTGATATTACACATCTCAATTTTCCTGCCAAGTCGCCCAGTCGAGGGAAAGAGTTGGAGGTGAGGGTGGTAGAGTCTACACAGTATTAATGGAAAGATTAAAAATGAAACCAGTCTGTAGACAGACTTGAGGCAGGTAAAAGAATAAAAGTTTACAAAAGAACGCTAACGATCTTGGGAGCCAGCGTATGGGGAAAGGGGCGTCTCCATGGTCCTACTATAGGAAACACTTGAAGCAATCAAGTAATATTAACCAAAATAGTCACTTCTCTACTAACCACCTTGGCCAAACTGCTAGGAAGGTGACCCTGGTCCTTCTGGAAACAAGCAAATCCTTCACAAATCCCATTCACACCTTACCCGCAACTCCACTCCTCTCTGCCTGCCTTCCTTTTCCTTGACTCCTTCCCCTCAGCCCATCCTCTGCTGGTCTTGATTTTTGAAATTGTTACTTTAAATGGAAGCATGTACAAGTTAGTGTTCCACTTGATGAATTTTCACCAACTAAGCACTTCTGTGTGCACCAGCTCTCAGATCAAGAGCCTTCTGCCAGCGCCTCCAAAACCATCTCCCACTCCCTGCCACTTACTGCCTACCCCAAGGGTACCCATCTCTTGCCTTCTGACAGCATGGCTTTGGGCTTTATAGAACCATCTAGTAGGTATGTGTCCTTTTACATCTGGCTTTCTTCAAGTGTTTGGGAAAGTCACCCACACTGAGTGGTAGACCATTCGTCCCCGTGCAGCGGCTGCACAGTCCCCGCTGTATGGACACACCACTCTTTATAGCATACTGCACTCATGGATTTGAGCAGGCTCCAGTTTGACTCCTAACAGCACAACTGCGGAGATGTTGCTCTGAGAACACGTGTTCATGTTTTGTTGGGCATATACTCAGGAGTGGAACTGCTAGATCATTTAAGTTCTTTCTTTAAAAAAGTTTTCAGAGTAGGGAGGCTCCTGTGGCTCATTGAGTTAGGCACCAGTCCCATATACCGAAGGTGAAGGGTTCAAACCCGGCCTCGGCCGAACTGCAAACAGAAAAATAGCCGGGCGTTGTGGAGGGCACCTGTAGTCCCAGCTACTTGGGAGGCTGAGGCAAGAGAATCGCCTAAGCCCAGGAGCTGGAGGTCGCTGTGAGCTGCGTGCCACCATGGCACTCTACCGAGGGTGACAAAGTGAGACTTTGTCTCTACAAAAAAAAAAAGTTTTCAGAGTAAATATAAATAGTGCAAATGTATTCTGGAATCTTCCATCCATGAAGAAAACGCCCCCCCCCCAACTCCTTCTTGAAAGGGTCCACATTCTCCTGCTAGGCTGTGGGGCCCAAGAGCACTGACCACCCCCAAAGTGCCCAATGCCCACCCATCACCTAGAACACAGTAAGTGCTCAGTACATGATCGCTGAGCCAGGGGCTACACTGCCTCAGCTTCCAACGCCTAACCCAGCTAATTCGGATCTGACTTCTCCTCAGCTGAACTGACCTTCTCACTGGGGTCCCTGATGTCCTCCTAACTGCCAACCTCCACGTCTTCAGTCTTCATTTTACTTCACCCTTCTGGGGCAAGTGACCACCGTCATCATCCCAACAAAACCTTGGCTTCACGGACATCCTGGTTTCTTATCTCCAAGCTACTTCCTAGAAGCTCCTGCAGTCCAGGGACCATCTCACCTTCTCGACACCCCCGTCTCACCCAGCGACTCCAGCTACCACCCACCACGGCCTCTCCCATCTGCTCTCCAGAACTGTCTCCACAGCTAGAAGTGCCACCGGGATCTCCTGAAAGCACCTCAAACAACTACCCCACCCCTGAGCTTCTCACATGCTGCCCAGAGCCATTCATGGTGCTGGGACACAGTGATCCAGACATAGGCACAGGACAGTGGTGCTCACAACAGATCACAACCAGTGACATTCCTTTCTTCCTTCTCCACTCCCACTGCTTCACTTGACTAGCCTAAAACATAAAATGTTAAGAGATGGGTCAGACCCATTCTAATGGGCAGGAGCAGATATTCAGCGCTGCACGTATGTGATACAGGCTTCCAAGAACGCAAAGGAACCCCTAACCCAGGCTGGGCACGGGAGAGCAGTGAAGTTTCCCACGGCACCTCAGTTGACACCTCCCTCCCCTCACAATACCTATCAACCTACTCCCTGCTCTCATACACCCCCTTTACTGAGACCCTACTCCCCTGTGCCTGAAACGCCCTGGGAGTCCCATGTTGGCCTGTTTTTCCACCAGCTCACCTTTCTCTAAAGCATAACCGGGCCCTACTCACTCGCCTGGTACAAATTCTCCAGTGGTTCCCACAATACCTGGGCTAACAGGCCAACACTTTGCCTTGCAATGGACTCACCGCCACGCGTGGTGCAGCCCTCTCTCCACACCTCCTATGCCTACAGCTCATCACGCTAGGCCGGTGACTTTCAATTGGTGTGCCTTGAAAATCTTTAAAGAGTATTATTTTCAAAAGAAGTCCAAACTACAGGAAGTATATTCTTTTAACTTTTTGATCAATGTAATTTAAGTGTGCTACAAAAGTTTAACTACAGGCTCAAGTGTGCCCTCAGATAAAAAAAAAAAAAACCAGAGCTGCAGACACACAGGTAGGGCCTTGGCAAGGAGGGAGCTGAGCCGCCACGCTTTCTCTGGCCATTCACATGCTTACCACCCACCCACACCTCAACACGGGAGCACCTTTCAGCCCCAGACACCCTCCCTGGGCACAGGAAGAAAGCAGCACCTGCATCTACCCAGCTACACAGTGCTAATCCTAAATCACACGCTACGTATCCTCTACAGGGCCCCCAGATTACCTACGTTTACCTTCTAAAAGCCTGTTTCTGCAGCTGGACTGAAAGCTCCACAAGAGCAGAAACCCAGTTTTATTCACCTGTGTCCACAATGCCTCACCGAGTTCCTGAGACTTAATACCCCCTTAATAAATACTGATCACATGAATCAATGAACAGACCAATGCACAAGTCCTCCAAAGTATAGTGGCTAAGAAATTCTGCAGCCAGACTTCAATTCCACCTTGCCCACTTGCCAGCTGTGTTATTTTGGGCAAGTTACTTAGCCTTTCTATGACCCTGGTGAACCTTGGTGGGCAACAAGGTGGGGTAAAAATACCTCTTGTGGGGCTTTTGTACTTAAGTTGTAATACTACAAGCGCTCAGAACAAAGCTTGGCATGCTATTCTGAAGTAGGTGGCAGCTTTTGTACCACTGCCTGGTTGCTGACCCCAGTGCCAGTGGATGAGGTCGAGGAGATTCTGTCCACGTGGGATTCGGACAAACCACAGAAAAACCCTTGACTCTACTCGTGGTGCCCAATAAGCAAGCATGGGGACATCAGCTTTCATCCAGTTCTTGGGGGCAGGCGACCCAGCATAGGAAGCTCCCCCAACCCCCATGGGGAGCCTTGGGGCCGCACATAGTGGCCAGAACAGAGGCTCAGAATTAAGCACTAAAGAAATTACCTATAGACAAGCACCTGCCGGCTCAATCAGGGTTACTCAGAACAATCTGGCACCTCATGACCTAATTGACTCATCTTCGCACACTCCAGCCCTTTAGGGTTTCTGGCCTCTCTAGCTGAAGGTTCCCAGGCAGTGTGGAGCACGGCACCCACACACCACAGACAACATACACTCAAGACAGCAAACAGGAATTACACGGCAGCCATAACAAGGCTTGTGGCCCATGTATTTTTCCATCCAGCAGGCTGGAGACAGCAATGTAGCCATTGGGTGACATCTCCCAGAGGGGCAGTCTCTAGCCACCAGACTTCAGCTGGGGCAGCGGTTCTCAACCTGTGAGTCATGACCCCTTTTTAGCAATGAAAATAACACTGCGGCATTAGGAAGGTTGAGAACCACTGAGCTAGGGAGTCTGCTTCGTTACCTAGATGGGCCAATGGAACAGTCCGGCAATAAATGGGTGCTTTGGCCTTAGCAGTAGCAATTCTGCAAACAGTACCAAAGGGACGGGTGTGTTGTGACAGAGGCTCACTTCTCTATCTCTGAGGCATCCAGGTCAATGTCATCCACCCCTAGATCCCAGAAACACAATATCCCAGCAGCCAGGGACTTCTTAGTTCTCTGCCTAAACTGCTCCCCCAGCTCCACCAATTCCATTTGGGTACACCGACGAAAGGTGGGGTGTTCAGTCATTTGTGGGGGTGCTGCTGCCCACCCTTCTTGGACCGTTGTTACACTTTTACCTTTTCTGTTACTACTGGCCATGCTGTAAAACAGGGCTCACCTCCGTCTTCCAAGAAGTCTGCTACCACCGTCCCGGAGCCTGCTGCTCCCAAAGGAGCCTTTCTGTTTTCCCCAGTGCCCTATGCCAGGAGTCACACTGCTCCTCAAGGAGCCTCCTCCATTCCTCCAGGGCCCCACACCATTGTAGTTCAGCCTCAGCTCATCCTGGAATTCGCAGTCGAGAGCTGCCTCCTGGAGCACTGCCTCAGTCTCTGCTACCAGAGCTCTAAGAAACACCCACCCCACCCCCAGCACAGCACAGGCACTTTCCTTCTCAAAAGCCTCTCCCACAGTGTGGGGGCCCTTTTGACCCACAGTGGTGTCCCATCCACATAAGGCCAATCCCAGGGAGGTACCCAGGCCGACAAGAGGTAAGTCCCAGAATACCCCCCTAGGGGTGCAGGAGGCTCCTTACCAGCCCATGAAGAATCCTGCCAACCACGACAACTGTAATGCCAGTGGCTGAAGTCGAGGAGATTCACACAGGATCCTGACAGACCAAGGAAAAACCCTAAAGAAGAAGGCAGTAGTGACACACCCTTTATTCAACTCCTGGCAGCCAGCAGGTGGGCCTAGGCCTATCCGGCTGGCCCTCACTCAGCTTGTGGGGCAAGTCAGTGAAAGCAGCTTTCCCCCTGAAGGCAGGGAGCCTCAGGGCCTTCTACAGTAGCCAGATGAACAGGAGCTCCCAATCAAGCTCTAATGATGATTACTTAAGATAACAGGCACCTGCCGGCTTAATCACGGGTACTCAAAACAATCTGGCACCTCGTGGCCTTCAGATGAGAAGACCTAATTGACTATCTTCCCCACACCTACCTAAGACATCAGTTCAAGCAAAACATTTAGGGACTCCCTATGGCCTCCTCAGCTAAGCCTAACCCCCACTGGTTGGTGAAGCAGATTCTTCACTGCCTGCCTCCAATTCTATCGCCCAGTCTCCCCTGTTACTTCTCCTTATTTCCAAGTATCCCACCTTCTTTCCTACCAGACTCCAGGCAGACTAGGTCCTCTGGAGACTCCACCTCTGCACACATTCAGCCCAGAATGCCCCTCACCTCCCTTAGTCTAAACCCACTCAAACCCACCTCCCCTTGGAAGCCTCTCCCTCCTGTTCCCTGAGCTGTATCTCCTTAATATCCAGCTCTTCCTTCACTCGCCTGCGCAGGCCCTAACACACTGCAGGTGGGCCATCTCTACCGTCCTCCCTTTGGGCAGGGGGCCTCTCAGAAGCTGAGCCCAAGGCTTGTTCACGCCTCTGTCTCCAGCACCTCTGGCAGGGCTGGCACCTTGGAGGAGGTGAAGAAATAATTTTTGTAGGAATGAATGACTCTCCAAACATGGCAACCAACAACTTGCCCTCCCCCTCTTTATTTTTTTCCCCATCAGGGTTAAGACTAACTGGCATTCGGAAGATCAAAACTACTTTTCCTCCCATTAGCTAGGTTTTATTGCAAAATTTGTTTAAAGAAGCTTATTTCGTGGTGAAGAAAGCCATTTGAAACTCTTCTTTTTAACCAGAGACAATTTCAGGAAATTTCTGATGCTCATCTGTTTGCCTCACAAGAAATGGAAAATACAGAGTAACAAAAGTAAAATGCATTATGACGGGGCAGAGGGAAACAAATTTGATTCCGCTTCCACTGCTCCGACTCTTTTGTTCCTTGACAATCTCATCCCGCTGGGAGGAAACAGGTACATGTTTTTATCCCCGACACACCAACAGGAAAAATGAGATGTGAAGTTGGAGCAACTTGTCAAGGGCTATTCAACAAAGCAGAGGTTGTCCTTACAAAAAGCTTGGCTCTTCCAACTAAACCTAGTGGGAACGACTCTAGCAGGTTGGCACAGTGAATCAACAGACATAGGGGCTCTAATGGAATAAAATCAAGTTTGATTTAGAGAAGGAATCAGCAAACCACCTCCTGTGGGCCAAATTCAGCCCACTGCCTGTGTTTGCAAATAAAGTTTTATTAGAACACGGCCATGCCCAACCATTATGTATTGTTTATGGCTGTTTTCAGGCTAGGACAGCAGAGCTGTGTGATTTAGTCAGAGACCTTCTGGACAGCAAAGCCTAAAACATTTACCACGTTTACAGAAAAAAAAAAAAAATGGTAACATTTACCATTTTACAGAAAAAAAAAAATTGCCCGTCTCTAATTTAGAGAATATTTGATGTCTTGGTTTTGTTCTATTTCCCAAGTATTGAAGATTCCTGTTCAAATGATTTCACTTGACAGGGAGATTTTTATGAAAAATAACTGGTAATCTTTGATTCAAGTTTATATTATAGTTCAGAGATAAGGTTCAGTGGTTTGGTTTAGGGCTCAAATTAATACAGTTTCTCTGCTTTGGGGGCACATAGCTTGGTTGTGGTCCTGGAAAAGAACAATTTTACAAATACAGAACAAGGCGGGCAGGTGAAACATTATGCTTTTTGCCTGAAAGATGTCTTTTACTCAAGGTTGAACATACACTGCTCCTTCTCGTATTAAGATTCAAAGAGTCTATCTTCTGTATATTACACTGGCTTACCTATTCCTATTTTCACCAAATGTCCAGATATCATTTGTTGGCACCTAGCTTTTCTCAGAAACAGAAGTATCCCCTCTCCCAAGTTTTTCCATAGAAAACTTGAAACTAAACATTTCAAAAGAAATAGACTGTCCCCCAAATACTAATGTATTTTACGAGTAAGTCTTTTGAAGCTAAAAGCATCTCACAATAACTGTGCAGTGATTTCAGAATTGAAATCCAGCCTTCCAACTCTTCCTGCAGATGTTTGATCAGATGTGACAATTTCATCTCATTTTTTATACCTTTTACTATGAAAATTTTCAAAATATGCAAAAATAGAATAGTCCCCAGCAACCAGATCTGCCAGGTATCAACATCCTGCCACTTATTTTTCCATCTACCCCTCCTCCTGACTCTGTTTATTTGTTGCCGCAGTGTTTGAAAGCAGACTTCACACATCAAATCATTTCACTCATGAATGCTTGTTTCTGTTAGATAAGTCCTTTTTCCTTTGAACAAAACCATGAAGCCATTACCACATGCAACAAAATTAATAATAATTCTTAATATTATCTAATACACCCAGTCCAAGTTCAATTTTCCTCTACTGTCTCTATAATGTCTTTTTATACTTGGTTTGTAAAACCAAGGATCCAAATATGACCACATAGTGTATTTTATTGCTAGGTCTCTTTGTATTTGCAATAGATTCCCTCATTTTTTTATCCACCCCTCACTGGCATACATTTAAATTCTAATTGGAAGCAAACCTTACCCATAGTATACATATCCTATAAGCAAACCCAGGCATTTGTTGGCTTTTAGATCCTTAGGCATAGACTCATATAGCTCTACCTTCCACATGCAGTTCGACATGAAAACCAGTATGCCAGGCTATCTTAGATGCTTTGTGCTCTCAAGAGAAGGAATTCAGATTGCCTCAGCAAGCCAATTCTCTAAAAACAAATCTCTTTTATACTGTGAAAAGACTCTGAGATTTAAAAACCAAGATATCCATTCATTATGGCTTCTTTTTTGAAATTAACCAAACATAATCAAGAATCACAAAATTAATCAGACAAGAGCCTCACAATGTGTTACTGGTAACAGTAACTGCGTAACTGAGCACCTAGACTATGCAGGTCCTTGGGTTATAATAAAGGATGACCTGTGTCCTTGTGCCAAGGAAGCTACAATCTAAAAGGAGGGCATCACACCATTTAGACAAAAATGTTCAAGGAGAACAAGAGACACAATACCACCCAACCAACATCCATGCCCCCACCACTGGATCTTGTTAGAGATCAATCTACATGGTGGAATTAAAAAAAAAAAAGTCAGAAAGGATAGTATTTGACTGCTAATTCTACCATTCATGAACTATGCCACACTAGGTAAATTATTCAACCTGATTCTCAGTTTTATGATTTGTAAAATAGAAATAATCCCACCTACCTTATAGAGCAGCAGCTGTTAATCAGGTCTTATGTGAAAACCTAGCAACAACGATGATGATGATGCAGGGAACTAAAATGTTTTATGGGAATTATCTCCTCTAGCCCTCATGCCAGGCCTACAAAGCAGCCCTTGTTCTTATGCTCTTCTCCAGACAAAGAACTGAACACAGTGGATGAGTGACCCACCCAAGTTAACACAGCTATCGATGTGAAAGCACCAGGATGTAAGCGATAGGACTTCAAGATTCTTGCTGTCAATCACAGCATGATAACTCCCAATACAAGCACAGTGAAGTGAAAGGGGACTAGGGGGATCCAGGATAGCATTAATCAGGGGAGGGAGGAGGGAAACGGGCCCCCCTATTACAATTAGATCAACTACATTTTTAAAGTCATGCGGTATAGCAGCCCACAGCTCCCATCCCTACCCAAAACGGAACCCCCAGGAGGCTCCTGGAGTTGTCACACCCAAGGTGTGTTTATGTTCAGAGCCATAATGGTGGTTTCTTTCCTTACTGGAGCAAGAATATTCAAGTCGGCTGTGCACCTGTAGCTCAGCGACTAGGGTGCCAGCCATGTACACTGGAGCTGGCAGGTTCAAAACCAGCCTGGGACTGCCAAACAACTACAACCAAAAAAAAAAAGCCTGACGTTGTGGTGGGCGCCTGTAGTCCCAGCTACTTGGGAGGCTTAGGCAAGAGAATTGCTTAAGCCGAAGAGTTTAAGGTTGCTGTGAGTTGTGATGCCACCGCACTCTACCCAGGGCGACAGCTGAGACTCTGTGTCCCAAAAAAAGAATATTCAAGCCTTTTTAGAATTTTTAGAGATATGTTCTCATTCTGCCATCCAAGCTGGAGTGCAGCAGTGCAATCACAGTGTACTGCAGCCTCAAACTCCTGAGCTCAAGTCAATCCTCCTGCCTCAGTCTTCCAAAGTGCTGGGACTACAGGTGTGAGCCACCCACACCACATCCTTTTTTATTACAAGTCTCAAATACCTAATACTTGATTAAGTAGGGCTAAAGTTTTAAAGTCATTATTTTTTCCTATAAATCTCTTCTCTTTTACATGTGGGTCATTAAGAAAGTTTTAAGACAGACTATGTTATAGTCCATTATTTCACTTTGAAGAAACAGCTTTTCTTCTGATTCACCTATGCAAGTTCCAATTTGCTTGGTTTATCAGCTTGTTGGGAGGGCTTCATATGTTTCTGTCTGCAGAAATTTTACAGACCTTCTTGATGTCTACGTATCTCTAAACCTTCATAATGACCCACATACATATATATGCACCAAAGAAAAGATTAAAGAAAACTAGCCACCAGAAAAGAGACTCAAGTACCCTATGGCCACCACACTATGAGAAGAACCTAGTCAAACAGAAAAGGGCCCTCCTGGAGAACTGAAGCCTTGGCCATCAATTCCAGCAGATGTCCGGCCAGCAGCCAGGACCAGGGCCACCTGTATGAGAGAAGCTATTTTGGTCTTTCCTAGTGAAGACCACCCACAACAGTGTAAGAATTAAAAGGCTGTTGGCTTACATCATAGAGTTTAGGAGTGAATAAAGCTCATGGCTATCAACCACCTCTTCCAGCCAGACCAAATACCAAATCTCTGAATGAGAGGCACCTTCACAGCAGATCGACACTTTATCAACAAAACTGGAAATGCCTTCAACTTGAGGAGCCGGCAACTGAAACATTCAGCTCTGCAGACCTGGTTCTACACTAGCACCAGCTCAACAGTGTTAAAAACTGTAAGGATCATATTACTAACAATAATAATGGTAGCCAAGACTTGCCAAATCTTTATTATATACTTTATTATATACAAGGCTTTATGCTAAACCCTTTATTCATGTAACTCTCTTTTGAAATGAGATGTTCTGAGAATGCCCATGTTATAGATGAGGTCATCAAAACTTAGTGTGGTAAATGACTTGCCCAGGATCACACTGCCAGTCAGTAGTAGCCCAGGGCTTCACTCCCAGGCCATCTGACTCCAGAAACGGAGCTTGCTGATTGTTCTGCCAAGTGACCTGCTACTTTAATAAAACTGCCCCCTCCTAAAAAAGTTAACAAGAGCAAAGGGTTAAACACCCCATGGTTATTGCCAAGTTTTTAGTAAACACCAACTCTTACCAGGAAACTTGCAGATGTGGAAGGGAAGACAAGAGGAAATAGGGCACACGACTGGTACGCACTAAACCCCACTTACCCTTAGCTACGTGGATGGTTTGTTCAGGGCTCTTCACCAGCCTGTATCCCTAGTTCGGTAAATTTTTTATTGTTGTTTTTTACAGGTCTGCCCTCTCCAGCACCAGCCCGTGAGTTCCTTGAGAAGTGGTGGCTGTTTCTAACTCACACGTCTAGGTCCAGAACCCAACACATGGCCCGGCTCAGAACAAAGAGGTGCTCAAGAAATATTTGTTGAACAAAAAGGAAATCCTTCCTTCGCCACAAATGCGAACTTGGATTTCCACGATGATATCTGCCCCAGCTATCAGCCCTTAAAATGATTCCAAAGAAAAGAAGGCAAAAAGGGTCAAGTGAAAGAGACCCACCCAAGCGACGCGGGTCCAACGGGCTCCACAGGGAACGAGACGGGGCTGGGGGTGCGGCCGGGACGCCCCAAGCCCGTGCAGCCCCACGGCCCCGCGCGGACCGCCGGACCCCTGGCTCCGCACTCCGACAAGTCCCGGGGAGAAGGGCGTGTCCCGAGTCCACCGGCCCCGGGGACTACTCACTCCCGCTCCTCCCAGAGCAGCTGGAAGAGGACGAGGAGGAGAAAGAGAAAGTAACAAGAAGTCAAAAAAGTTTCCCAGCAGCAACGAAAATCCTTCCCCACATCCAGGTAGGAGGGTTCCCACCCCAGCCCGCCCCGCCCAGTGAGGAGGGAATGCCACAAGTAGATCAAGGCAGCTGGGGGTCCGGCTGTTCTGGTCCAAACACCTAGGGCCCGGCCTGTAGCTCCCCCAGAGCTTCGTGCACCCCGAATTCTGTGAGAAAGCCCCAGGAAGGGGCGGGGACGCCCCAACTGTTACTTACAATAGTGTAAGTCATCTTGCAAGTCCACAAAGTACAGAGAGATCTCTGAAAGAGAGATACTCACAGGAAGTACTAGGGGGCTACGGCGGACGGGGGTTCCCCCAGCTTCGACGGGGTGATCACGGGACGAGGGGAATGGTTGCCGCCCCGACGACCCGGGAACCTGGCCCCACTCACCGCCATCTTGGGATCAGCTTGGAGGCGGGGCTGCGGGTGGAGCCCGAGTGTAGGGGCGGGACCACAGGCTCGTGGCCACGCCCCCAGCCCGCGCCGGCCCGCCCCGCCCTCGCAGCGAAGGTGGCTGCCGTGGTGGGCGGGGAGGTCAGGTGACCCGCCTGGCGTCCCAAAATGGCGGCAGCGGCGGCGCCCGGAAGGCCGCGGCGGCGTCCGGACTACTGAGGCGGGCCCCGCGTGGCTGGCGGCGGGCCGGCCGAGCCGAGGGCCGGAGGACGGGCGGCCGCGGCCTCTGTGCTCCTCGCGGCTGGGGCTGGGCCGTGTGGCGGCGGCGCCGGGGGATGCTCGTGTTGGACCCGGCCTCTCCCTCCTCAACTTAGGGCGGCGGCTGGCTCGGGCCCTGGCTCCCGGGTCATGGCGCTAAGGGAACTCAAAGTGTGTCTGTTGGGGGTGAGTGTCGGGGGGTCCGGCCGGGAGGGCCGCGGGAGGCCGGGTGGGCACGGACCCCAGCGCCCCCGCATCCCCGCGTCCGTCCGGGACGCGGACCCTCCCAGCCCGGAGCCGTCCCGCCCACCTTGCCGCACCCTCCCGAGGACCCCGAAAGGCGAGAGCAACCTCCTCTCTCCCCGGCAGCTCTGGCACTTTTCCGGCTCCCCAAGTGCATACAGTCCCCTCTGCCTCTCCACTGCAGCTAGGTTAATAGTTTTCTCCCAACTTACTAAGGTACTATTTGGGAGTTGACCAAGTCTCCCAAAGTAAAACCAGTAACAGATCTTTAGGTTTTACAAGCAGCCTGAGGCTTCTTTCTGACTCTTGGATATTTTTGAACTTGTGGGATACCCCTGACACTTCCCCAAAAGTAAAGTAAGTCTTTCTGTGGAGCAAAGAGGGTGTTCACGGCGTGAAGCTTCAGCTTCCTGTCTTGTTTCAGGGCAACTTGACCATTTCAGAGCCGCATTTCTGAGGTTGATGCTCTTCTTCCTTAGAGATTAGAACACATTCTAATAACTAGTCTTATTTGTCCCCACATAGGGTGGGGTTAGAATTCATTTAGAGATTACTCACGAAGTAATAAATTCAGAAACTCTGAATTCAGTATTTCAGACTTTACTAATATTTGTTAAAGAGCAAGTGGACTTGTCACTTTTCACACAAGCAGAAACTTCAGGTCTTTCAGAAGGTCCTCATGTCTCTTAAAAGTGCAAAATCTCTCTCTTAGAATACATTGTGAAATCACCTTAATTATTCCACTAACTGTTTATGAAAACGTCTTTTGTGCCCCTCAACTTATAAAATTTAAACATCGAGGATGGGTTTTTAAATACAAATTCTAAACTTGGCCAGTGTAGGCACTTGGGAAGGCATAAGTGGGAAGACTGCTTGAGGCCAGGAGTGCCAGACCAACCTGAGCAAGAGTGAGACCCCTCCCTACAAAAAACAGAAAAATTAGCCAGGCACGGTGGTGCATCCCTTTAGTGCCAGCTACTCTGGAGGCTGAGACAGGAGTATTGCTTAAGTTTAGGAGTTGGAGATTTTGGTAAACTAGGCACCACTGTATCCTAGCCCAGGCAATAGAGATAGAAGAATTTTCTTTTTCTAGCTCAAGAAAAAAAAGAGGGCGACACCTGTGGCTCAATGAGTAGGGCACTGGCCCCATATACCGAGGGTGGCAGGTTCAAGCTGGCCCCCGCTGACCTGCAAAACAAAAAAATAGCCGGGCGTTTTGGTGGGCGCCTGTAGTTCCAGCTACTTGGGAGGCTGAGGCAAGAGAATCACCTAAGCCCAGGAGTTGGAGGTTGCTGTGAGCTGTGTGATGCCACAGCACTCTACAGAGGGCAATAAAGTGAGACTGTCTCTACAAAAAAAAAAAAAAAAGAAATCCTGAACTTATGACACAAAGTAGTTTTCTGGGTCTGTAAGTACTTAAACTTTTTCTCAGTTATATGTCTCGTTCTCTTTCAGGATACAGGTGTAGGTAAATCGAGTATTGTGTGGCGGTTTGTGGAAGACAGTTTTGATCCAAACATCAACCCAACAATAGGGTAAGAGATTAAGTTTACTTATCTAAAGATGCATTGAAATTCCTTCCAAATAAAAACTGTTGCTGGTGTAGGCCCTGCCATTTTACACAATTAACACATTCAAAGTCACTGATTTTCATCATCTCCAGGAGGACTTGAAAGACTCTAGGGAGGATTGGTGTATTTTAGGAAAATTACCTCTGGTGGGGAGTGAAAAACTTCAAAATGGAAATACGAATTAAGGCCAGGGTATTGTGTCTCACACCTAATCCTTGTACTCTGGGAGGCAAGACAGGAGGATTGCTTGAGCTCAGGAGTTTGAGATCAGCCAAATTCTACAAAAAAATAACAGTCTTTGCTCCACAGAAAGACTTACTTTACTTTTGGGGAAGTGTCAGGGGTATCCCACAAGTTCAAAAATAACAGAAATAATATAATTCTGCAAAAAATAGAAAATTTACCTTGGTCTGGTGGTGTGCTTCAGTAATCCTAGCTACTCTGGAGGCTGGAGCAGGAGGATCACATGAACCCAGGGGTTTGAGGTATGGTGAGCTATGTTTGAGGTTATGTGACTGCAGCTCCTACCCAGGGCCACAGAGTGAGACACAGAAGCTTCAGTTTGTAAATACCAACAGCAGTTACACCTTTGAAGAGGAAGATGAAAACAGGTTCTGGTACTGTTCTTTCAGGCGTGTCAACGAAAAGATATTAAGATGGTTTTAATCCTTCCTGAAAAGGGCCAAACCCTTCTTACACATTCCTCTACTGAATTAATTAATTAATGTTGAAATAAGGTTTTTCAGGTCTGATGGTTTTTATGGATCTTTACTTGGGTAAGTGCAGTTGATAGTCTATATTTTTTTGACTCTGTTAAGGAAACTTTAGAGCATTTAAATGTCACAATACTAATACTTTCTCTGCGTGACAAGCTTTGTTTTATAGGTTTTAATACTTTGTTAGGCTTGTAAAACTACATAGCTGTTGTGCTTTATTTTTACTGTCAAACTCCCAATCAAATGGTTTCTTTCATGTAAAGAAAAATTCTATAGTGTCCATCATTAGGGTAAAAAATGCCTTTGTGCTATTGCAGATCATTCACTAATAGAGAAATATTTTCTAATCCACAAGGAAAACTGCCGTAAGATTATTCCCTGAGAAGTTATAGGCTCTCGTTTTGTTTTCAGTCTGCGTACTCGATAGCTTTTGTCTACATTCTTAAACTCTCTGGGTTTCCAACACTGAAGGCCTGGGGATAAAATTCACCACTATTTCTGAAATTAAAATGCTTTTCAACATCTTTCAAGAAAAAATTGGGTATGTCAGTATTTGAAAAATGTGACCTAACCCTCCTCAGGGCTTGCCTGTTACTACCTGCTTGGGAAAGTGGTGGTAGGGAGTGATAGCAAGTCGTCCTGGTGATTCAGGGAGGGATGTACTTCACAGTGAGTCAGAGCTGAAAGTCCAGAGCCCACAAGATACTCAGCCACCACTTTGGCTGGAAGTGTTCTCTCAAGGGAGGAGAGAGAAAAATGGAGGGTGGTGTTTGGTTGATCTGGGAGGCCCGTGGCTCTGACCATGGCTCCCACTGCTCCATTTGCCGATGGCTACCATCTGCCTCAGACTTGTGTTCCTGAGCCTCCTTTAATCCATACTCCTCCCTGGAGGTCTCGACTCACATCTTAAAATGAAAGAAAAATGCAAGCTTTCTCATTCGTTTCTTCTCCTCTATCTTTCCTTGTTTCATGTTCCTCAACCTCAGAAGGTGGCTTCCTTCTTCACAACCAACTCCCCCCACACACCCTTGGGCTCTGGAGCCCTGCCTCTTCATCAGCTACCCCCTCCTTTCCCCAGCCCGTTTTTCTTGTTTTAACCCTCAAACATGTTCCTAATCTACCTGCTTCACTATAAGAGGACCATTCCCCAGTCTGCCACTCAAATGGTGGAACTTCCGAAAAAGAAGTTACCACTTCCTCACCTGCTTCGTTACTCAGCCCTCTGTCATCTTGGTTCACCTAGCATGCTGCAGATACCATCTTTCCTTGGTACCAGTTCCCGTAGAATAGCCAAAGCCAATGACTTTGTATGTTTGTTTATTCTTGGAGTATCTACCTGTGTGGCCTGTCCTAGACTGGGTGCTGGTGATATAGCCCAAAGGTCTGCAATTACAATTCGTCTAACTTATAACGTTATTATGAGAACTGAGTTAAAATACACAAAAATTATTGAGAATGGTAAGAATGCGTTATTTCTTAGTACTTGTTACTTTTTATCAAACTTATGACATAGTTTTGAACTTTATATGAAGAGAATTAAACTACATACTTACACTATCTGCTTCTTTCCAACGTTGTGCATGTAACAGTTCATTTTCATCACTATGAGGGAAGTATCTCATTGGATGAACATTAGATTCTACTTGTTGAATATTTTGTTTCTTGTTTGGACATTTGATGCTCTGCTAAGAGCATCCTTATACATATATTTTCTGCCCCATCCATGAATTTCTTTGGGGTGTGTGTCTAGATATCTGGCAGCAGAATTGCTGGATCACACGGAACATGTATCTTCAACTCTGATAGATAACTTCCAGAATATTGTAACAATTTACAGTCTTACCAGCAGCCTATAGGAGCTCCTGTCACTTCATGTCCTCTATAGCATTTGGTATAATCAGTCTGTGTTTGCCATTTTAGAGGGTGTGTGGTAGTACCTCGTTCTGATTTTAGTTTCTATTCTCCTGATGACTAAAGCTATACTTTTTTCATATGTTTGTTGGCTATTTGGTCAACTTTTATAAATTGCTTGTTTAAGAATCTCACTCATTTTTCCATTGGCATTGTATGTATATGTTGGCAATAGAAATATGGCCATTTTCTTATTGATCAGTAGTCATTGTGTGTGTTTTCTGGATACTCGTCATTAGTTGGCCCTGTGGATGGCAGATATTTCTCTCTATAACCTTTTCCTTCTCTGAAGGGTCTTTTAATGAACTGGGATTCTTTTTTTTTTTCTTCCATATTCTAAATTTATTCTTTATACTTAAGGGTAGTGGTATGGTTGTTGTTTAAGAGATTGGGTCTTGCTGTATCTCCCAGGCTGGAGTGCAATGATGCGATCATGGTTCACTGCATCCTCAAATCCCTGGGTTCAAGAAATCCAGCCTCAGCCTCCTGAGTAACTGGGACTATAGCGCCACTGTGTTGGGTTAATATTTTTAATTTTTGTAGATATAGGTCTTATTGTGTTGCCTGGACCAGTCCCAAACTCCAGGCTTCAAGCAGTCCTCCTACTTGGGTCTTTCAGCATGCTGGGATTACCATACTTGTCCAAGGGTTCTTTTCATTTTATTTTTTTAATTGGTACATGATAATTGTAAATATTTATGGGCTACATAGCAATGTTTCGATACATATAATATGTAGTGATCAGATCAGCATATCAGTCATTACAAACAATTACTTCTTTGTGTTGGTAACATCTCATATTCTCCTTCTAGCTATTTGAAGCTATATATCAGTGTTTTTCAACCTTTTTTTATCTAACAGCACTTGAACCTATAATTAAGTTCCACAGTACACTTAAGTTATGTTGATCAAAAAAAACAAGAGTAGAAAATAATTCAAGTAATAATCTTTAAAAATTGTCTTGGTACACATGGAGAAAATCACTGCTTTGTATTATTAATTATAGTCATTCTACAGTGGTATAGAATAGCAGTCCCCACCTTTTGGCATCAGAGTCCTGTTTCATAGAAGACAGTTTTTCCATGGGGCGGGGAGAAGCAGAGATGGGACAGGAGAGGGACCAAGTGGTGATGGAACCAATGGGGAGAGGCTGTAAAACAGATGAAGCTTCCCTTGCTGACTATCCACACTCACCTGCTGTGTGGCCTTGTTCCTGAGTTTCACCAAGACGATTTTTATTCCTACACTAGAATTTATTCTCTCTAGCTGTGATTCTGTATCCTTTAACACATTTTTCCCTATCTCCCCTTTCCCCCTACCCTTCTCAGCCTCTAGTATTGTTTGGTTTTGTAGTTCTAAGAGATAAACTTTTTTTAGCTTCCAAGTCTGAGTGAGAGCAGGGGTGCTTAACTTTCTTTTCCTGGTTTATTACACTTAACATAAAGTTCTCCTGTTTTATCTGTGTTGCTGCAAAGATGGGATTTCATTCCCTTTTATGGCCAAATGGTATTCCATTACGTATGTATGCCATATCTTCTTTATCCATTCATCTGTTGTTGCACATCTAGATTGATTCTGTGTCTTTGCTATTAGTGCTACAGTAACACATGGGTACAGATGTCTCTGCAATATACTGACTTCCTTTCCTTTGGATGAATGCCCACTTGTGGGATTGGTGAGTCCTATTTGTAGTTTTTTGAGGAACCTCCATACTGTTCTCCATAGTGTCTGTACTCGTTTATATTCCCAACAATAACATTTGTTATTTTTTGCTTTGTTGATAATAGCCATCATTTTCCCAATTAGTGAAGTTGAGTATTTTTCATGAATTTGTTGCCCATATGTTATGTGTTCTATTGAGAAATGTCTTTTGAGATCATTTGCCCATTTTTCAATTGAACTGTTTGGGGGTTTTTGCTGATCAGTTGTTGGAATTCCTTCTATTTTCTGGGTATTAATCCCCTGTTGGATAAATAGTGTCCAGATACTTTCTCCCATTCTGTGGGTTATCTTTTCACTCTGTTGAATGTTTCCTTTGCTGTGCAGAATGTTTTTAGTTGAATATCTTACTATTGTGTTGTTTATTTTTGCTTTTGTTACCTGTGCTTTTGAGATCTTATTCATAAAATCCTTTCCCAGAGCAGTGTCCTAAAGTGTTTCCTTTATGTTTTCTTCTGGTAGTCTTATAATTTTGGGTTTTACATTACATCTTTGAGCCATTTTGAGTTGATTTTGATACCAAAAAAGGTGAAAGGTAGAGTCTAATTTCATTCTTCTATATGTGGATTCTTCCCATCACCATTGATGATCCAGTCATCAGCATCACTGAAGAGACTGTCCTTTCTGTCATTTCCCCAATGAGTGTTCTTGGCACCTTTGTCAAAAGTCAGTTGGCTGTGGATAATATTGATTAATTTTGGGGTTTTCTTTTCTGTTCCATTGGTCTATGTGTCTATTTTTATGCCAATACCATGCTGTTTTGGTTACTACACCTTTGTAGTATATTTTGAAGTCTGAGAGCATGGTCCTGCCAGCTTTGTTCTTTTTGTTCAGGATTACTTTGACTATGCAGAGTCCTTTGTGATTTTTTTTTTTTAATTGTAACTGTGTACATTACTTTGTGATTTTTTTTTTTCTGGATATCCATTCGTACTTATTTTGATAGGGATTGCATTTAATCTGTAGATTGCTGTGAGTAGTGTGAACAGAAGTTCTACTTTTAATGTCCATTTAATCAGTCTTTTTCCCTTATGGGTAAAACTTTTTTTTTTTCCCCCAGTGATAAGACAGAATTTATTTACAGAAAAGAATACAGAAAACACTTAAGCTCCTGGTAAAGAGAGAGAACTCAAGTGAGGAGAGAAAAGCTCTCTCCATTTCTCTCCCGGTCTTTCCCCGTCTTCCCCTATAGGCTTTTAGTCTCGGAATATATATAGGTGTATGGGTTCCTTGGCCAGGAAACTAAGGAACACGGTCCCTTCTGCTGGGGCAAAGTGAATGAATGCATCAATGAATAGACATAGTCCATTCAAGGAATTGAGGCCTAGGAAACTCACATGAAATTGACCTAGGCATAGGAAATGGGGGTTCCATATTTAGTCCTAAATGTAAAGACACCAAGGAAGGAGACACCAAGGCACAGTTATCTCCTCGGCATTGTCCGGCCTTTTTGGCTACTGGAGCCTCCGGTGGGGGTTGGAGGATGGGTAGAACTTTTTATGTCCTGTTTGAGAAACTGATTTACCAAGCTCATAAAAATATTTTTGTTATTTTATAGAAACTTAGTTTTATTTTTCAGATTTAGCTGTAAAATTGACCTGAAAATAATTTTTTGATGAAGTTTTAAGATAAAAATTAAGTTGTAGGGTTTGTTTTGTTTAGTTTTGTAATTTAGCTAAGAGAATATCCAATAATCGTCTTTTTTTTTTTTTTCTTTTTCTGTTTTTTTGGTTTTGACCAGGGCCCGGCTTAAACCCACCACCCCTGGTATATGGGGCCGGTGCCCTACTCCTTGAGCCATAGGAGCTGCCCATCTTTTTTCTTTTTAAAGATCATTCAGAACCCACTGCTTTATACTGAGCCATCATTGTCATAAATTGGGCATTTGTATTTATAAGGCTTTTACATTGGTCTGTGTTTTTAATTGACTTTACTGAAGTACTTTTACATGCCAGAATATGTACCCATTTTAAGTGAACATTTTAATGAATTTTCTGTGACATCAAGATGTAGAGTTTTTCCATCTCTCCAGTAGGTTATTTTTGTTCCATCCTATTTGATCACATTTCTGCTCCTGGTTCCAGGCAACCATTGGTAAGCTTTCTGCCACTCTAAATTATATTTGTCTTTTCTAGAGTTTTGTAAGAATGCATACTACTTACGTACTTTCCTGTGTCTGGATAATGTTTTTTGAAATTCATCCTTATTTCATGGATCAGTAATGCTTTCCTTTTTATTTATTAGTATTCCTTAACAGAAGACATAACATATGGGCAACAAATATATGAAGAATACTCAACATCACTAATCATCAGAGAAATGCAAATCAAAACCACAGTGAGGTATCAACTTACCCACTTAGGATAGCTATTGTCAAAAAGACAAAAAATAGGCTCAGCGCCCGTAGCACTGGGCCCTCAGCCATATACACCGAGGATGGTGGGTTCAAACCCGATCCAGGCTAGCTAAACAACTGCAACAAAAAAATAGCTGGGCATTGTGGTGGGCACCTGTAGTCCCAGCTACTTGGGAAGTTGAGGCAAGGGAATCACTTAAGCCCGAGAGTGAGGTTGCTGTGAGCTGTGACGCCAGGGCGACATAGTAAGACTTGTTCTCTAAAAAAAAAGAAAAAAAAAGTGCTGGAAGAGATGTGGAGAAAAGGGACCTCTTATACACTGGTGTATAAATATTTTCTCCCATTCTTGGGTTATCTTTTCACTCTGTTGATTATTTCCTTTGCTGTGTGGAAACTTTTTTAGTTTGATATTCTGCCATTTGTTGTTTTATTTTGGTCTGAGATCTGTTTCTATTAGTTTTTGTTTATGTTTGAGGTAAAGGTCATGTGTCAGTACAGTCTTTCTAGCAACATCTGTTAATATTGAACTCAGCATTTATTGAATTAAATTACCTTGGCACCTTTGTCAAAAGTAAATTGATATATATGTGTGGGTTTATTTCTGTGTTTCCTATTCTGTTCCATTGATCTATTTGACCTTATGCCTGTAGAGTACTGTGTTGATTGATGTACGTTTATAGAAAGTCTCAAAATCTAGTAGTGTTCATAATCTAGTTATAGTCTTATTTTTCAAATCCTTTGGCTCCTCTGGGTTCTTTGCTTTTTTATATATAAATTTAGAATGATGATGCTCAGTTCCTCAAAAGTACCAGCTGAGGTCTTGGTTGTGAACACATTGAGTCTGTTAACTAATTTGGAAGAAACTCACATGTTAGGAATATGCATCTTTGATCCATGATCCTGGGATAGTCTCCATTAATTTAGGTCAGTGGTTCTCAACCTTCCTATTAACGCAACCCTTTAATACAGTTCCTCACGTTGTGGTGACTCCCAACCATAAAATTATTGTCATTGCTACTTCATAACTAATTTTGCTACTGTTATGAATCATAATGTAAATATCTGATATGCAGGATGTATTTAGGCAACCCCTGTGAAAGGGTCGTTCAACCCCCAAAGGGGTCGCAACCCACAGGTTGAGAACCGCTGATTTAGGTCTTCATTGCTTTTTATCAAAATTTTTTAGTTGTCACAGTACAGGTCTTGCACATATTTTATTTTGTTAAATTTATCTCAAAGTATTTCTTGGCTTTTTGTGTTATAGTGGGGTTTTTTTTATTTCAATATTCAGTTTGTTACTAATATGTAGACTTACTATAAAATTGATTTTTGCATATTGGCCATGTATCATGTAAGTTAGCAACTTCTGCTAAATTAGCTCAGGCAGCTTTTTTGTAGATTTCTTGGGATTTTCTTAGGTACAGAATCATGTCATCTATGAAGTTTCACTTCATCCTTTCCAATCTCTATGCCTTGTTTCTTTCTTTTACCTGCCTTCTTACGCTAGGTAGGTAAGAGCTCCAGTACTGTGTTGAAAAGTGGTAAGAGCCAACATCCTTGCCTTATACTTGATCTTAGGTGAAAATCATTCTATCGTTTACTACTAAGTTTGGGACTATTTAATTTTTTTATAGATGCCCATTAGCAGATTAAGGATGTTCCCTTCTATCCCTGAATTAGTGAGATTTTTTAAAATCAAGAATTACGTTGAATTTTAATGGGTAGTGTTTTATGTATTTTTAGCTATTCATATGCTTTTTCTTTCTTAGTCTGTTACAATGGTGAATTCCAACCATTGATACTACAATATTAAACCAATCTTGCTTTTTTTTTTTTTTACTTTTTATTAAATTATAAAGACATAGATCTTGCAGTCTTCCATTTCTAAAATAAATTTCTCTTGATCGTTATGCATTATCTTCTTTATACATTGCTGGGTTTGATTTACTGAAATTTTGTTAAGGATTTTTATCTCCATGTTGAAAAGGGATATTGGTTTGTAGTTTCCTGTAATATATTTCTCCAGTTTTGTTATCAGGTCCTCATCAAATGAGTTGGGAAATCTTTTCTTCCACTTTTTTGGAAGAGTTTATATAGAATTGATTTGTTTTTTCATTGAAAGTTTGGTAGACGTCACAAATGAAGCCATCTGAGCAAGGAGTTTTGTGTGTTAGATATTTTTTAACTACAGATTGAATTCCTTTAATAGATACCATATAGGCCTAATCAAGCATCTGTATCTTGAGTATCTTTAGTAGTTTATGTCTGTTTATAATATACCTGTATCATTTCAATATCTTTAGGATCTGTACCAATAGAGCCCTTCTCTCATTCTTGATAGTAATAATTTTTGAGTCTTCTCTTTTTCCTGAGCTGTCCACCTATAAGTCTATCAATTTTATTGGTCTTCCCCCCACCCCCCCCAAAAAAAAAACAGTTTTTCATTTCATGGTTTTTTTTTTTGTTGTTGTTCTTGTGTTCACTTTTTCTTCCTTTAGCTTATTTTGGCTTAGTTTGTTCTTTTTCTAGTTAAAGTAGAGGCTTAGGCAGTTGATTTTAAGATTTTTTCCCTCGTATCCTCATTTAGAACTGTAAGTTTTCCCTTAAGTGTTGGTTTAAGTAAATCCCACAGATTTTGATATGTTGTGGTCTCATTTGCATTTAGTTAGTTCCAGCTATTTCTAATTTCCCTTGTGGCTTATTTGACCATTGGTTGCTTAGATGTATGTTTTCTAATTTCTAGTTATTTGGGAATTTTCCAGATTTTTTTCTTTTTGAGACAGTCTCACTTTTGTTGCTCTGGATAGAGTGTCCCAGCATTATAGCTCGCAGAAACCTCAAACTCCTGAATTAAGTGATCCTCTTGCCTCAGCCTCCCAAGTAGCTGGGACTATAGGCTCCTGCCACAACACCCTGGTAGTTCTTAGATAGTTCTTAGAGACAGAGTCTTGCTATTGCTCAGGCTGGTCTTGAACGCCTGAACTCAGCCTCTGCCTCCCAGAGTGCTGGGATTACAGGTGTGAGCCACTGCACCTGGTCCAGATTTTGTTGTTGTTGTTGTTTTGACTGAATGTCACTCTGTCACCCTTGGTCGAGTGCCTTGGCATCACAGATCACAGCAATCTCAAACTCGTAGGCTCAAGCGATTCTCTTGCCTCAACCTCCTAGGCAGCTGGGACTGCAGGCGCCCACCTCAACGCCACAAATAGTATTGCTATTTTTTTGTTGCAGTTATATAGTTGTTTAGCTGACCTGGGCCAGGCTCAAACCCACCAGCCTCGGTGTATGTGGCTGGCACCGTAACCACTGTGCTACGGGCACTGAGCCTGGTCCACATATTTTCAATTATTGACTTCTAATTTAAATCCATTGTGATCAGAAAAATACTGAGTATTATTGCAGACCTTTTTCATTTAACATTTGTTTAATGGCCTAAGATAAGGTCTGTCTTTATGATGGTTCCATGTGCACCAGAGAAGAATTTTCTGCTGCCATAGCATAGTGTTGTGCAATGTTAAATAAGTCAGCTTATTAATAGCATTGCTGATATCATCTGTATTCTTACTGATTTTCCCCCTTATTTGCAATGAAAGGAGTGTTTGAAACAACTTTAACTGAGGATTTTTTTCATTTCTCTTTTTAGGTCTAATGGGGTTTTGCTTCATGTGTTTTGAAGCTTTTCTTACCGAGCGAATGTGCATGTGGCGTTGTTGTGTTTGCTTGATGGCTTGACACTTTTACCATCATGGTCTGTCTCTCTGCCCTAGAAAGAGCGCTAGTTTGAATTCTACTTTTTCTGATACTCTTCAGCATTCTGTGTGCATATCTCTTCTCTTAATCTATTTATAGCTATATATTTCAAGTGAATTTCTTGCGGACAGAATTATAGGGTCTCCTTTTATTTCTAATCTGACAGCCTCTGCCTTTTAATTAAAGTATTTAGACCTGCACTGTCTAGTATGGTTGCACCTAGTCACATGCTAAAATTAAAAATTCAGATCTTCAGTCATACTAGCTACAGTCCATCCTCAGCACAAAGTTCTGTTGTATAGCACTGATTAGACCATTTTTGTTAATTATATCTGTCACTATGGTTTGCTTTAAAGCCACCACTTAGCTATATTTTTCTCTGCCCAATGTTAATGATTCCATTTTATTTCCACTATGGTCTTGTTAGCTCTACCTCTTTAATTTTAGTACTTTAGGGGCTTTGCTAGGGTTTACAGCATACATTTTTCAATGTGTGTTCAAATAACGCACAATTTCACATATGAGAACTGCAAGGAGCCTTCAATTCCCTTCTCTTGCCCTTTGTGCTGTTGTCATATGTGTTCTACATGTTATGAAATAAACTTTTTTTGGCCTTAAATAGTGATCGTGTAAGAAACGTTAGTCATCTTTTTGATGCTCTTACTGCCAATATCACGATTTCTTAATTTCTTTATAAAACGTTTTAATGTCCAGTGCTGTGCAGTTTTTTGTGTTATTCTTCAGGAATGTCTTGGCTGTTCTTGTCCTATTACATTTCCATATAAACATTAAAAATCTTCTCCATTTCACACACACCAAGAAGACACTAATTCTCACTTTGTTTTTGATTGTCATTGCATGGAATTTATTGATTGGTTTGGAGAGAAATGACATCTTATAATATTGAATCCTCTACTATATATGAACATAGATTATCCTTCCATTTATATTAGGATTCTTTACTTTCTCTGTCTTTTGTGCTCCACTGTTTAGGAGACTTAGGTATCTTTCGTTAGGCTTATTCCAGAGGGGTTGGTATTTTTTGTGAAGTTTTATGCTATTAATGTTTTTGTGAAGTTTTATGCTATTTATCATTAATGTGGTAAATGATATTGTTTTGAAATTTTCATTTCTTTTCACTTATTATATGCAAAAATATAACTTTTCTCCATTTTGGGTTTTTTTTTTTCCTTTGTGGTGGTGGTGGATTTTTTTTTTTTTTTGAGACAGGGTCTTGCTAGAGTGCCCTGGCTGCATCACAGCCTACTGCAGCCTCCACTCCTGGACTCAAAAGATCCTCCTGCCTCAGCCTCCTGAATAGCTGGGATGACAGGCATGTGCCACCATGCTGGACTAATTTTTAGTAAAGTCAGGACCCCTGCCCAAGCTGAGTGATCCTCCTGCCACAGGCCACCCAGAGGCTAACACAACTTATTCTTTAATACGCATGCATTGACCACACTGAATTGACTTATTAATTCATAGAGGTTATATATGTGGATTCTTTTGTGTTTTTTATGTGTACTTTTATATCTGGGAATGTGTATTTTTAAATCTTATTTTTAATTCTCAGACTTCCTATTTCTTATTTTATTGGCTCAGGTAGCATCTCCAGTACAGTGTCGAATAGAAATGGTAATACTAGGTATTCTGGTCTTTTTTTTTTTTTTTATTTTTTTAAGAGGTAGAGTTGCATTGTGTTGCCTGAGCTGGACTCCTGAACTCCTCAGCCCCAGGGCTTAAGTGATACTTCTGCCTCCACCTCTGGGGTGACTGGGACTACAGATAGGTGCCAGCATGCCTGGCAGGAGTGCTATTTTTGTTTGCTGGGATTTTTTTTTAAACCATGGACAGTGTTGAATTTATCAGAATATTTTTCTGTGTGTATTTATCTCATGACATAATGTCTCTTTTATGTTGTTAATGGGATAAATTACATTGTTAAATTTTCATGGAATAAATCACTCAGGACGTGACATGTTATTTTTATGTATCACTAGCTTTAATTGGCTGTTATTTTTAGGATTTGTATTTATATTTGTAAATGAGATGGTCATGTAAATACCCTTTTTGTAATATCAATATCAGTCTTGCTGTCAAGGCAGTACATGCTGTATAAAGCTGGATAGGAAACTCTTCTGTAAAAGAAATTTTATAAAATTGTTCTTATTCCTTCCTTAAATGATTAGTAAAATTCATCAGTGTTGCTATCTGGGGTTTAAGTTGTTCTTGTGTAATAGAGTTTAATAAAGAAGTCAGTTTCTTTCATAGTTTTAAGATTGTTAATACTCAGATTTTTATTCTAGTATTGGTGTTAATAAATTGGTTGAGATTTATTAAAGAATTTTTTCATATATGGTAAAATCCTATTCTAATATGTTTTCATTTCCAACATTTTTCCTTTGATCAACTTGTGGTACGTCTGTTCGCTATTTTACTATTTTCTATTTCTGTCTTTATTTTTTCTGTCCTTGTTAAATGTGTATTCTTTTATCTAACTTCTTGAGATATGTGGTGTATCACTGATTTTAGTCCTCCTCTCCAGTTGTATTCCTTATATTTTAAAGCCTTCACCATGATCTTTACTGGACCCAACAAGTTGGATTTCATTATCATTATCATTTCATTATCCTTCACTTCAAAATATTTTCCAGTTTCGGGGCGGCGCTTGTGGCTCTGCGAGTAGGGCGCCGACCCCATATACCGAGGGCGGCGGGTTCAAACCCGGCCCCGGCCGAACTGCATCAAAAAAAATTAGCTGGGTGCTGTGGCGGGTGCCTGTAGTCCCAGCTACTTGGGAGGCTGAGGCAAGAGAATCGCTTGAGCCCAAGAGCTGGAGGTTGCGGTGAGCTGTGATTTCACGGTACTCCACCGAGTGCGATAGAGTGAGGCTCTGTCTCCACAAAAAAAAAAAAAAATATTTTCCAGTTTCTATTATGATTTCATCTTTCATCTAAATCATTTAAATGTGTGTTTCTCAGCTTCCAAACATAGGGGTATCTTCTGGTTAACTTTTTGTTAATGATTAATTAATTATGACTGGCATAATTGTGTTGAGGTGAGGGAACATATTTTGTATGATCGAAATCCTTTGAAAACCGGTACGTTTTGCTGTGTGTCCCAGCGTATGGTCAATCTTGGTAAATGTTCCATGTTTATTTGAAAAGATTGTATACTCTGCAGTGTGTTCTGTGAATAGAATTAGGTCAAGTTTATTAATCATGTTCATTTTTTTCTATTATCCTTGCTGGGTTTTTGGTCTGCCTGGCTTTGAAAGTTACTAGGAGAAATAGGTTAAAATCTACCACGATAGTTGTGAATTTATTTCTCTTTTTCATTCTGTCAGTTTGCTTTATTTTATAGCTATATTAGGTACATACAAATTTAGAATTTTATATCTTACTGCTAAAACGAACCTTGTACCATTGTGAAATGTACTTTTCTAGCTCTGGGAATATGTTTCGCCTTGAATTCTGATTTGTCCATTTTTTGCTATAACCCTATTTCCTTTGGTCAGTATTTGCATGGTGTATCTTTTTCCCATTTTTTTGTTTTTAACCTTTCTATATCTTTGTGTTTAAGGTTGGTCTCTTATAAGTAGCTTATGATTTGATTTTTGATAACGTATATTCCATATATCCACCACCCTAATCAAAGTGCAGAAATTTCCATCACCTTAGGAAGCGCCTTCTGTGAGTCCTGCTTCCCATAAGCAACTGCTATTATGATTTTGAGCACTTTAGATTAATTTCTGTACATAAATGAATAATACAGATGATAGTCTTTGGTTCTTGATGTCTTCCTCATGAAATGTTTTGCAGATTGAAGCTTACTGCATGTATCATAGTCTTTTTTTAAATCAAGTTGTGATATTCTCTTATATGAATAGACTAGACCATGTAAACATTGAGATTGTTTCCACTTTTTAGTTATTATGAAGGTAGATGATGTGAACATTCTTTTACAAATTTTTTTTGGACATATGTTTTCATTTCCTTTGGGTAAATAACCAGAAGTAAAATTTCTAATTGGTGAGGTAGGTATCCATGTAGCTCACTAATAGACTCAACAGTTGTCCAAAATGGGTGCATCATTTGCCCTCCCACTATTGATATATGGAGTTCCCAATGCTGTTCAAGGATGTCCTTTTTTTTTTTCCTCTGCTGTACATTTGAAGAATAAGAGCTGTCATAGACCACGCATTAAATACACAAACACTAAAAAGCTGATGAGCAGAAAAAAAAAAAAAAGCTTCATGCATACTTTTTGTGATATCCAACACCACGGATAAGCAAACAAAGTTTTCACAGAATCATCAGGTGGCCCCCAGGCCGCAGCTTGGACACTGCTGCTCCCCGTCCTCACCGGTATTTGGTGTGTCCTTTAACTTGTCAATCAGCCTAGGTTTAAAATGATACCTCTTTGTAGTTTTCATCTGCCTTCTCTGGATGACTAATAATGTTCAGCATCTTTGCAGATACTTGTCATTCATGTGTCCTTTATGAAGTCACAGTTACAAGGTTTTTGCCACTTTTTAATCAAGGTTTTTGTCTTTTACAGATTTACAGAAATTCTATATATATTCCAGATATAACTCTTGCCCATTCTATTTATTGTGAATATTTTCTTCCACGGAGTGGCTTGCCTTTTCATTTTCTTCATATCTGGTGAAGTTTTAATGTTAATGAGGCCCATGATATCCATGTTGTCTTTGATTCATGCTTTTTATGTCTTCTCTAGGTAATCTCTGCCTGCCCTAAAGTCACAAAGATATTCTACATTTTCTTTCAAAATCTTTATAGTTTTAATTTTACATTTAGTTTTCTAGTCTATCTCAAATTAATTTCTCTATATTATGTGAGGTAGGAGTAAGGTTAATTATTTTCTCATGTGTTTAACTAACATTATTTGTTAAAAGGCTTTCTTTTCTTCATTGAATAGCATCAGCACATTAGTCAAGAATTATTACATAATATTGACTCTTTTGATCAATGAACATGGTATATATCTCTATTTATTTAGATCTTTAATTTCTTTGTACTTTGGTATGTAGTTTTTATTATTTTTGTTTTGTTTTGTTTTGTTTTTTGAGACAGAGCCTCAAGCTGTCACCCTGGATAGAGTGCTACGGCATCACAGCTCACAGCAACCTCCAATTCCTGGGCTCAAGCGAGTCTCCTGCCTCTGCCTCCCAAGAAGCTGGGACTACAGGTGCCCACCACAACGCCCGTCCATTTTTTGGTTGCAGCCATCATTGTTGTTTGGCGGGCCCGGGCTGGATTGGTGTACGTGGCTGGCACCTTAGCCTGTTGAGCCATAGGCACCGAGCTGGTGTGTAGTTTTTAATGTGGAAGTTTTAAACGAATATTTGTTAAATTTTCCCTACATATCCATTTTTTTAGCTATAAGTAGAATTGTATTTTTTAATTTTTTTTTTTTTTTTTTTTGTGTTGGAGTTTCACTTTGTTGCCCTTGGTAAAGTGCTATGCTATGCCTGTCACAGCTCACAGCGACCTCCAACTCTTGTGCTTAAGCTATTCTCTTGCTCCAGCCTCCGGAATAGCTACAGGCACATGCCACAATGCCCAGCTGTTTTTTGGTTGCAGTTAGCCACTGCTGTTTTAGCTGGCTGGAGCCAGGTTCAAACCCACCACCCTCAGTATATGGGGCCGGCGCCCTACCCGCTGAGCCACAGGCGCTACCCAGTATTTTTTAATTTTTAATTACAATTATATGTTACCACATATAGAACGATATAGACCTGTATGCTTTAATCCTGTTAAATTCATTTTTTACAGTAGTTATCTTACAGATTCCTTAGTATTATTGATAGACATATATACAGTCATGTTGTCTAAATATGAAGACAGTTTTATTTCTTCCTTTCCTTTTAGTTTTTTCCATATCTTTTTGCACTGGCTAGGACCTCTGGGGCCATAGTGAATACAAATGGTAAGAGCCAACATCTTTGCCTTTTACCAATCGTAGTGGTAGAACATTTAATATTGCTTTTAAGTTTAATGTTGGTTGTATGTTAGCCATTACTAAAATGAGGAAGTTTTGCTCTGCTCTGGTTTGCTATGAGTTTTTATCAAAAATGAGTCTTGAGGCTCGGCAGCTGTGGCTCAACGGGCTAAGGCACCAGCCACGTACACCTGAGCTGGCGGGTTCGAATCCAGCCCGGGCCTGCCAACCAACAATGAAGGCTGCAACCAAAAAATGACTGGGCGTTGTGGCGGGCACCTGTAGTCCCAGCTACTTAGGAGGCGGAGGCAAGAGACTCACTTGAACCCAGGAATTGGAGGTTGCTGTGAGCTGTGATGCCACAGCACTCTATCCAGGGTGACTGCTTGAGGCTCTGTCTCAAAAAAAAAAAAAAAATTGAGTCTTGAATTTTGTATTAATATTTTCTTGCATGTATTTAAATAATAATTTTTTTGCGGTTTATTTTTATTTTGCTTTTAATTTCAGCTGGCTTTTACTCTTCTTAGTTTGGAGGGTTTTTTTGTTTTGTTTTTTCCTTTCTTCTTTTAGTGATTCTCTTGTCCGTTGCCTCCCAAGTAGCTGGGATTACAGACGCCTGCCCTGCGTTGTCTTTTCTGTTAGTAAAGACAGGGTCTTTTACTCTGGCTCACTCAGGCTTATGTTGGTCTTGAACTCTCGGAGCACAGGAAATCCACCCGCCTTGGCCTCCCATAGCACTGGGACTACAGGCGTGAGCCACCACACCCGGCCAATAATTTTTTTTTTATATGATGGATTATTATATGTTGCTGAGTAAGAAATTACCCTAGTATTTAACAGCTTAAAACAAACATTTATCAACTCACATTTTCTGTGAATCAGGAACTCGAATGGCCTTGCTGGTATTGTTCTGGCCAAGGCCTCTTAAGGTGTCAAACAATGCTGCAGTTACCTGAAGGCTTAGTTACCATCCAAGATGGCTTACTCAATGGGTGTTGACTGGACGCCTCACTTCCTTAGTTGGTTCCCATGTGAGCCTAACAACAAACCGGCTAACTTTCCCCAATGCAAGTGATGAGAGAGAGAGGGAGCAAAGAGTAACCGGTAGTGTCTTTTATGACCTCCTTTTGGAGTCACGTACCAGGGCTTCTGTTGAATAGAAAGGAGTTACTAAGCCAATTGGTCCAAGGGGTAGGGAATAAGATTCACTTTTAAAAGTAGTAATAATTTTTGGCTCGGCGCCTGTGGCTCAACGGGCTAAGGCGCCAGCCACGTACACCTGAGCTGGCGGGTTGAAATCCAGCCCGGACCCGCCAAACAACAATGACGACTGCAACCAAAAAATGGCCGGGCGTTGTGGTGGGCGCCTGTAGTCCCAGCTTCTTGGGAGGCAGAGGCAAGAGACTCACTTGAGCCCAGGAATTCGAGGTTGCTGTGAGTTGTGATGCTACGGTACTCTATCCAGGGTGATTGCTTGAGGCTCTGTCTCCAAAAAAAAAAAAAAAAAAAAGTAATAATAACTTTTTAAAAAGTGAATTGCATTATTGATTGAATTTCAAAAGTTTACTTTTGTTTTGTTTTTGAGACAGAATCTCACTCTGTTGTCCACTCTGTAATGCCATGGCATCAGCCTGGCTCCCAACAACTTCCAACTCCTGCATCTAAGTGACCCTCCTGCCTCGGCCTTCCGAGTAACTGGGACTACAGGCGCCACCACACCTGGCTATATTTTCTATTTTTAATTGAGATGCAGTCTTGCTCTTGCTCTTGCTCAGGCTGGTCTTGAACTCCTGAGCTCAAACAGTCTTTTCACCTCAACCTCCCAGAGTGCCAATCAAAATTTAGCTTTTCTTGCAGCATAATCTGTAATCATAATCAGTTGTAAACATCAAATTTGTAATCTTTAAAAGTGTCAGTCTAAAAAGTCAGACTGAGAAGCTGATCCAGATCAAAGGAGAGTAGAAAGTCATGACAATTAAGTATAGCGTGTGTTTTTGAACTGGATGTTTTGCCACAAGGATATTATTGGGAGAATTGGCAAAACTCAAATGGGTTCTGGGGCATAGATAGTAGTAATGCATCAGTGTTAATTTTTACTTGCAACTTTTCTCAACTAGTTTAGGAAAAATAAATTCTTTGTATTGTACTTACAACTTCTCTATAAGTTGGAAATTGTTGCAAAATTTTGAAAAGTGATGGCTGTTTGGGCCCAGGGGTGGTGACTCATGCCTGTAATCCTCGCACTCTAGGAAGACAAGGCCGGAGCAATGCTTGAGCTCAGGAGTTCAAGACTCATCTGTGCAAGAGTGAAACCCTGCCTCTACTAAAAATAGAAAAATTAGCAAGGTCATGGTGGGTTCCTGTGGTCCCAGCTACTCAGGAGTCTAAGGCAGGGGGATAGCTTAAATCCAGGCATTTGAGGTTGTTGTGAGCTAAGCTGACACTATAGCACCAGAGCCTGGGCAACAGAGGGAGACTGTATCTCAAAAAAGAAAAAGACTGTTTCACTCTAAAGTATTTTTTCCCCATGTCCTTCAAAGACAACCAACTATTTGATGTTTAAAAAATATATATATATAGCAGATTCCCGGGGCACTCTTTCCTCTGGTCAGGCTTCCATTCCCCATTCTGACCACCACGTCTCTCCCTGCCCTGTCCCCAGGATACCTACCTTCATGGCCTACTAGACTTTTGGACTAAATAATTTTTCAGACCAGGAAAAATGAGGAACAAAGCTAATCATTTTATACACACATTATCATTTCTCTTGCTCTTCATTACTTCTTGTAGAATTGCGCTTTTATTTTATGTCATTTCTTTTTGTTTTTTTGTTTGTTTGTTTTTTGAGACAAAGCCTCAAGGTGTTGCCCTCAGTAGAGTGCTGTGGTGTCACAGCTCACAGCGGCAACCTCAAAACTCTTAGGCTTAAGCAATTCTCTTGCCTCAGCCTCACAAGTAACTGGGACTACAGGCACCCGCTACAAGGCCCCAGGTACCCTACCCACTTTCATTTGATGTCTTCTTTCTTTTTTTAGAGAGATAGAGTCTCGCTTTATCACCCTCAGTAAAGTGTCGGGGCGTCACACAGCTCACAGCAACCTCCAGCTCCTGGGCTTAGGTGATTCTCTTGCCTCAGCCTCCCGAGTAGCTGCGACTACAGGCCCCCACCACAACACCCAGCCACTTTTCTGTTGCAGTTTCGCCAGGGCTAGGTTTAAACTCACCACTCTTGGTATATGAAGCCGGTGCCATACCCATCGAGCCACAAGCACTGCCCCTCTTCTCCCCCCCAGCTATTTTTTGTTGCAGTTGTCATTGTTGTTTAGCTGGCCAGAGCTGGTTTCAAACCCTCCAGCCTTGGTGTATGTGGCTGGCACCGTAACCACCGTACTACCAGCGCCAAGCCCCGATGTCATTTCTTTTTTTTTGAGACAGAACCTCAAGCTGTCACCCTGGATAGAGTGCTGTGGCATCACAGCTCACAACAACCTTCAATTCCTGGGCTCAAGCGCGTCTCCTGCCTCTGCCTCCCAAGTGGCTGGGACTATAGGCTACTGCCACAACGCCTGGCCATTTTTTGGTTGTAGCCGTCGTTGTTGTTTGGCAGGCCCAGGCTGGATTCAAACCCACCAGCTCAGGTGTACGTGACTGGCGCCTTAGCCGGTCGAGCCACAGGTGCCGAACCCCGATGTCATTTCTTAAGGGCTACTGTTGATCCATTCCCCCAGTGTTTGTTTATCTAGTACTATCTGCATTGTATCCTCACTTTTGAAGGATATTTTACTTAGATGGCGATCTCTGGGTTAGGTTTTTTTCTCTTTCAGTAGTTTAAATATATTCCATTCTTTCCTGCCTCCTTGGTTTCCTGTTAGATGGCCTGTCATCGTCCTTAACATTGATCCCATTATGTATTTCTTTTTATTCTCTGAGTTTTCTTAAGGTCTATTCTTTATCTTTTGTTTCTAGAAATTTACTGTAATATGCTGAGTGTTCTGGGCTCACTGAACTTCTTGGATCTGAAATTTGATTATTTTTACAAAATTTTGGACATTTACCACCATTATTTCTTTAAGTATTTTTTTCTATACCATTGTCTAGCTCCACGTATAGGAGTCCAATTATATATATGTTGGACTAGATACACTGAGGCTCTGGATTGGTTTGTTTTCCTCACTGTTCTTAGGATTACATATCTCCGCTGATCTGTCTTAAGTTCAACTGATCCTTCTACTGTGTCTCCAGTAGAGTGGCTGTCCTTAACCATAAATTCCACAATTACGAATTCAGCCAAGTGTTGATCAGAAATATTCAGGGGAAAATCAAGAGAATGGTTGTGTCTGTACCAAACACATACAGACTTTTTTTCTTGTTATTCCCTAAAAATATAGTATAACCACTAAATATTTAAATAGCATTTACATTGTATTAGTTATTAAAGTAATCTAGAAAAGATTTAAAGTATAGGCAGTACCCAAGTTACAAACATATGACTCACACTTCAGAACAGAGACTAATGCAGCCAAGAGGTAAATATACCTGCTCCAACTTACATACAAATTCATATTGATAACCAGGGACTGCCTGTATGCAGAAAGATGAACATAGGTTATATGCAAATACTATAACTTTTTTTTTATAAGGGACTTGAGCAGATTTTGGTATCCCTGGGGGTTCCTGGAAACAGTCTGCTGTGGAACTGTGGATGCCAAAGATACTGTGTTCAGCATATCTAGCTTTTCTTTGCCATTTCAGATTCTGTCCTTAAGTCTAGAATTGTCATTTGGTTCCTTTTTATATTTTACATGCATAGGTTCTCCATCTGCTCACTCGATATTACTTCATTTAACTTTTGATTACATAGCGATTTTTAAACATTCATACCTGCTAATTCCAACATCTTCCAACATCTGGTTCATCTCAGGTTCTATTGCTAGTTACTGTTTTTTTTTTTTTCTCTCTTCCTTTGCCTTGCATCATATTTTCTTTGCATCTCTAGTAATTTTTCGTTGTATACTGGACACTGCAGAAGATACATTGCAAAGGTTTTAGAGTCTCTTCCGCTGAGGAGTCCAGTTTTGTTTCAGCAGAAAGTTAAAATGAGCTATCCATCTTGAACTTAGGGAAGCTTTGTTTTGTACTTCGTTCAGATGTTGAGACAGTTGTATTTGAGTGTTGCCTAATGTCAAATTCTTATTTCTGAGACATTGTCTTTACTCTCAGATAGATCCTACCTGCGTTGTTATTCAAAGTGTTCAGTGAGCCTCTGTAACTTGGCAGCATTTAAACTTCGGCTTTTCTCCCCCGTAATTAGTAACAGCTAAATTCTCTGCTCAGCTTTTTTCAGCCTTCCAGCTGTTGCTGTCCATTAGCCCCCTTGGTCTCCCCAATTACGTGTGCAATTTAGGAGTCAGCTGTGCATTTGAGGAGAGTTTAGATCTGCGGCTCCCACCTCTGCAGCTCATTTTTGGGACATCCCTTCTCTATTTCCAGCCACATGAGCAGCCCTGAACACCTCCCAGCCAGTGCTGAAGGGTTGTCCTTTGATTTTTTTTTTATTATTATTACTTTCTTCCTCTTTGCTACATCTCAGCCTCGTGGCCCTTCTTTCCAAATACTGTACTTGATATCTTCTCCCAACTCCAGGCCTTCGCATTTACTGTTTTCTCTTTTTTAAATGTTCTCTTCTAGATACTTGAATGGTTACATCGTCTTACTTTGTCGGTAAGAGGTTTTCCCTACTATCCTATGTCAAGTTTTCAAATTGCCACCGTAGTCACTGTCACCCCCAGTGCTTTATCTTCATAGTAGATAGTAAAATCTGTAATCATCAGTTTCCGTATTTACTATCTCTTCCCACTACCCAGTATAAGCTCTGTGAGGATAGGAACCTTGTCTGAAATTATCACAGTTGTATACTCAGCTCATAATATTTGCTCAATAAAAAAATTGTTTTAAGATTTTCATAATTACAAACATATACATTTACTGTCTATTTACCAATCTCTTCTTTATCACTCCCCCTTTTCTGATCAACTTTTGCCCCCATTATTTATTGAAACATCATTGTGTCGAGTTTAACATGAACTTGTCAATGACCAAATATAATCTACAGGTTATTTTTTATTGTACTTGTCCTTTCTGGCATTTGACTTTATCTTTAAATCCTTTTCTCCCCCCTTTTTAATCCTCTTACTACCTGGGATCTAGTTCTGATTTTCCTTCTCTCTGCCTCTCTGGGCAGTCTTCCTTTGGGTTCTCAGCTTCAGTCTCCACCCCTCAGGATTTCTTGGATAGCCTGTGTCTTCCTAGGTGATCTCATTCCCCTTACAGCTTTGAGGACCACCTTTCCCCACTGATTCCAAACGACTGCTTTCAACACAGCTGTTCCTGCCTGCCTTCATGCTTTCTGTGGTCACCCAGCTGTTCCTGCGTAATGACTAGACTGTTGCTTATACGTTCACAGTCCTCTGCTTTCCTTCCTGCTGCCCTTCTCTGTGGAATACGCCCGACCCTCTGGAGTCCTCACCTCATGTGCAAGGTGAGGGAGGGCAAACTCCATCCTCAACTTCCTGGTTAAGCTCACACTTCTCTCCTTGGTTTCTTCTTGCTGCTGTAACAAAACACAGCAAATTGCATGGCTTAAAAGAACACAGATTTAATAACCTTTTACGATTCTAGAGGCAGAAGTGCAAAATCAGTTTCATTGGCGTAAAGTGAAGATGTCAACAGAGCTAGTTCCTTCCAGAAGCCCTGAGAGGAGTATGTATTTCCTTACCTTTTTCAGCTTCCAGTGGCTGCCTTGGCTGGTGGCCTCTTCCTCCGTCTTCAAGGCTCATCTCTCCATCTCCACTCCCATCTTCACGTCACCTTCTCCTCTGGGTCTGACTCCTGCTCCCACCTGAATAATCCAGGAGCCTCTCCCCATCACAAGCTTTAGCTTAATCACCTCGGACAGCCCTCTTTGCTATGTAAGGTAACCTCTTCACAGGTTTAGGGTGGGGTGGCGTTACTCAGCTTCCACAACTGCCATTGCCACTCTCCTGGGTACTTAGACTTGGCTTTGCCTCTGTGCTCCCACCCCCTCTGTCCATTCTTTAGATATCTCATGGAGTATTTGCCTTGTAATCATATGCTTGGCTGACACCAGTGCCCCCAGTATGAGCCTCTCAGGGCAGCGATGGTGTCTTGTTCGTCTTGCCTGCCTGGTGTTCCTGCCACATGGTAGAAGCCCCAGTGTTTGAAGGAGTGACTAGACTGCCCCGTGCAGGGTGGCTGTGTGGCACTGTGGTTCAGGGCACAGGCATGGGGCTTGATTGCCTGTCCTTGGATCCCAGCCGTACGTCTCTGGCTCTGTCCCCTCAGGAAAAAGGTGATGAAGAATCAGACACAACCTAGAGTCTCACAGTAAGGATTAAATGGGGTCACACGTGGGAAAAGTTTGAGAAGTGTCTGGAATACTAATGGACGCCTAGTTGGACAGCTGGTTTTGTCATTGTAATTGTTGATTTTATTATTTATTATATGAAAGGGCTTACATTCATGTAGGTTATACTTGACAAGCTTAGAAAAGTAGAGGTTCTTTGTTATTTCATTATCTTTTTTTTGGAGGCAGAGTCTTACCATGTTGCCCTCCATAGAGTGCCATGGTGTCACAGCTCACAGCAACCTCAAACTCTTGGACTCCAGTGATTCTCTTGCCTCAGCCTCCCAAGCAGCTGGGACTACAGGCGCCCACCACAATGCCCAGCTGTTTTTTGTTGCAGTTGTCATTGTTGGTTAGTTGGCCTGGGCCGGGTTCAAACCCGTCCTCTTCGGTGTATGTGGCGAGTGCCATAACCACTGTACTACGGGCACCGAGCCTATTTAGTTATCTTTAAAGAAAAAAATTTTCCTTACTTTAAAAATTTTCCAACAAGATTTTAGACTATACGCCAAGTAATGTAGGAAATAATAAAGGTTTGAGATGACCATGAACCTGCAGAGAAAAGCACCACACACAACATTGTGTTAACTCTTAGTTTTCAAGTTCCTTACACCATTCTAAACCCTCCTGAAGGCCCCTTGGTATCTTTGTTATAGGACTACCAGATTTTACATACCTTTGGTCTTTTTATATCTTAGTCTGGATATTCAGTATATATAACCTAGAGATTCAGAGGTTCCTTGCATGAGATTTAGAGTGTTTAGCAGTTACGGTCCTTTATTAATTTTTAAATGAACTGGATCATTTATCCTCAAAAGGCACCATATGCCATTCTGGAGATGACAGCATTCCACGTGCCATGCAGTGACAGGGATGTGCAATGAAGAGACGCACTTGACTGTGACGTCAGATCACGCCTGTATTCCCATGAAGCCACTCAAGTCCACTCTACTACAGTTAAAGAAGAAAAATTTTAAAACACCTTGTAGCAAGTATTTTCATTGGAAACACGTACTCTGACCAAAGATCGTGACTAGTTGGTGTACATGAAAGTCATATTTTTAGAATGTCATGAAAAATAGAGAAGTGTATGAACGGCATTCTAGCTTTAGGAGATAATGCTGGTAGGGACTTGAGATTACAGAGGCAATAGGATCTGCCTAGACAGACTGAAGAGGGACAGCTTCGTAGTGAAAAGAAGGTCATCAGACAAGTAAATGGCAGGCCAGGAGTAAAAATGTGCCGTTTGAATGGCAGGGAGCCACTGCCTGTTTTTCAAAAAGCAAGCTGTTAAAGTTATCATACCTTCTGCATCATTTAACTCGAACATGAAAGGAGTGATCCTGGAGTTCAAGTGACAGTGGGAGGGGGAAATTATAGTAGTCCCACTCAAAGATTAGGGTCCAGTTTATGAATTGATTTCCAGAGTTGAGGTTCAACGGTAGATTAAATGTAAAATGAAGAACCAGATAGCTCTCCTACAAAATCAGATGCAAGTAACAAAGAACAAAGAATATTTGCAGACTAGTTTCTGTCCTGTGGAAGGTAGACGGAATGTTCTATGATTGATACTTGAAATTTGGGACGACTGTGGAGGTGGAATGGATATAGCCTTGGTGTCACCAATGTGGAGTATGAGATGGCAATGATGCATCTAGATGGTTAGTTACACTAAAATTAATCAGATTTAGGAAAGTGTTATCTAAACAGATGAAAACCTGAAGCCACAGGAGGTAATTCATTGTTGGGTCCTGCAGGAAGCCTTCTGCCCAGGGCCAGAGGACAGTACCCCTCCTGAGTGCAGATGTTATCACTACAGAGAAGAACCAAATCCAAATGCTAAGGAGAAGGAAATGATTCTTGCATATGTGAAGGCCAAGATTTCGATTTTTGAAATCAGTAGAGATGCCTGTTGCAGTAAAGAGACATTGTGGGGCCCAGGAGAGGAAAGGTGAAGAAAGGTTGGTAATCTCACCATAGCCACCTGAGCTGGGACCTGGAGGCGTGAAAGAGTTCATGATTCAAACATTGGTAAGTGGCAGAGAGACCCCCAGTAAAGTGCCGTGACTTCTTTCTTGGCGGAATTCCAGATATCTGAGAATGGACAGATGGGTTTGCTTGTTGCTTACTGGCTAGGGTAGGGATTAGAGCTGATGACTGGCCAGGAAAAGACAGGAAAGATATTCCCAGGGCCTGGTAAGCCCTGTGCTACTTGAACTACTTCCCTGGAGCCTGAGAGATGCTTGCTGCAAATAAAGAGTGAAAACCTCCTTTTACCTCAACTCTTCCCCTGCACTGCAGGGTGCTTCCCAATGTCTGCTTCAGGAAGTGCTTGCCAAGATTCCCTAGAAGTACGGGAGTAGTTGGGCAGCTAAGTAGCTTGTGGGCAGCACGATAAATGTTTTGTTAGTTTTAGGACAGCGAGGAGAAAGGAGATGAGATATCCCTATTACAGAGGAAGTCCTAGGGTGGGTGTCCAACCTTTTGGCTTTTCTGGGCTACACATTAAATACACAAACACTAATGAAAACTGATAAGCAAAAAAAAAAAAGGGGGGGGTCTGTGCATAATTTTCCTGATATCCATCACCACAGATAAGCAAAAAAATTCCTCACATAATAAACCTAATTATGCAGCAGCTTTCAGAGAGTCTTTTAAAATCGTTGAGCAGGTCCCAAGTTTGCGATCACTAATATATAAAATGTACATGTCGACCAGGCTAGGTGGCTCACAGCTGTAATCCTAGCACTTTGGAGGCCAAAGCAGGTGAATTGCCTGAGCTCATGAGTTCGAGACCAGCCTAAGCAAGAGTCAGACCCCACCTCAAAATAAAATAGCTGGGCATTGTGGGGGGTACCTGTACAGCTACTTGGGAGGCTGAGGCAAGAGAATTGCTTGGGCCCAAGAGTTTGAGGTTGCTGTGAGCCATGACTGTCATGGCACTCTACCCAGAGTGACAGAGTGAGACTTTATCTTTAAAAAAAAAAAAAAAGGAAAGAAAGAAAAGAAAATATACATGTCTAAGTAATAAAACATATTTAGTTTTTTATATTTTTTTATTACAAAAGTAAAAAAAATGGGCAACATAGTGGGATATCTGACATTGTATTTGAGAAACTAAAGCATCAATATCTGGTTTGATTGATTGAAGTAGTTGGCAATTCTTAGTTCTCAAGGTGCTCCTCAGATATTCTGCTTCTAATTTTACTCTTAATGTGCTTCATTCTTGAAAATAGTTGCTTAAAAATGTAGGTGCTGCCAAAAAGTGATGACATGAATAAGATGGAATTGCAAAGCTAAGGATATTTGTCTCTGGGAACATAGGACCTATAAAAGTTCAGTAAAGAGACAGGGTGAAAATTTTCTTTAAGTTGAATGTCAGATTTCAGCTTTATGCATTCTGCTTGAAAATTGTCAGGTAACATATTTATGTTGACTGTAAATGGAGTCACAAATGCAGCAAAATATTGATTATTTTCCTGGAAATCCTGAAATCTGTTTTCAAATTCTTGTATCAAATTAAAAAGCAAGGCTGCATATTTTGCTGTTCACATAACTCTTTTTAGCCCATGTGTTAAAATGCATGAAATTATTTGCCTTAAGATGAGCTTGCCATAGTTTTAGCTTCATTTGGAATGCTGTTAGGGTTCGAAACATTGTTTGGGTAAGTTGGTTTTTACCTTTAAGACTGCATATTTCAACTCATTCAAATAAGTGGTTAAATCCACTAAAAATACTAAATCTGTAAGCCAGTTTTCATCATCAAGTTCTGGCACAAATTTGGTTTCTCATACCATAAATGACTTGACAACATCTCACAAATCATAAAATCTTGTCAATATTTGGCTTTGACTTAGCCATCTTCTGAAAAGTAAATGATGTTGCCACAGTCAGCATGAATACTTTTAAGGAATTCCTGGTATTGGCCTTGATTCAGTTCCTTGGCCCTTATGAAATTCACAGTCTTGATGACAATTTGCACGATGTTATCCATTTTTAAAGCTTCATGCATAAATTTTCTTGATGTGCTATGCAATGATAATTCATCAAACGTGAGTTTGGGACGGCAATTGCAACATCTTTTATTAATTTTCCAAGTTTCTTTCTTTTACCTACCATCGCTGGGGCACCATCAATACCAGCTATGTGAACAGTGGACAAAGAAAATTGCTCTAACATTTTTTACCACTTCATATAACCCTCCTGATTTAGTCGTATATTTTAATGGCACTAACAAAGCCATTTCTTCAGTGACATTATATTTGTCATCAATACATCTAATAAAAATGGCAAGTTGAGCTGATTTGTAGCTTCAATGCTATCCTCCATTGCCAAAGCTTAAAATTTAAAATTAGCAACTTTACTCTCCAAACTTCTTTCAATAGATTTTCCAATTTCTTCAATTCACCAGGCTTATGTAGTGTTGTGAGACAAACTGATTTTAGAAATATACCCCCTTTTTTCAGGGCAAATTATATCTGCTATGCTTTCTATACATTGCTTAATAAACTCACCATCAGTAAATGGATTTTTTTTTTTTTTTTGCTATTACATAAGTGGCTTTTATAATGGAATATGAGTTATAACTTAAAAAAAAGAAAAAATTGTGTTGGCTGGGTGCCGTAGCTCTGTGGTTAGGGTGCCAGCCACATGCAGCAAGGCTGGCAGGTTCAAACCCAGCCCAGGCCTGCTAAATAACAGTGACAACAATGAGAAGACATAGTCTGGCATTGTGGCCGGCGCCTGTAGTCCCAGCTACTTGGGAGGCTGAAGCAAGAGAATCCCTTAAGCCTCTCAGGCTTGCTGAGGTTGCTGTGAGCTGTGATGCCATGGCACTCTACTGAGGCGACATAATAAGACTCTGTCTCAAAAAAGAAAAAAAGAAATTTTTTTTGTTGAGAAGACAGACTTTTTTCAGTGCCATTATTTTCCCCGTACGACACAGTCCTTCACATGCATCGAATTTGACAGCTTGAAAACGCACAAATTTCCTACAAAGCAAAATGCCTTACTGTTTGCCTCAACATAAAAGTAGTCATCTATCCACTTTTCATTGAACAATCTTCCTTTGTAATTTTTGTTTTATGAGGTTCTGTTTTCTTTTGAGACGTTGTAAAAGCCACCCTAGGATTAAAAATAATGATGGATCAGGGACTATGTTTACTTTTATTCTGAAAATTAATTGGGAAAATAGAAAGCAAGATTTGGGCCCTTCTTTAGCTTGGCTACTGATGCAAGGTGAGGCAGAGGGCCAGCTGTGAAGTATGGCAGGCAGTGTGTGAGGCGCCAGCCAGCGTGGAAGCACCTTAATCAAATAAGGATGCTTACCTGACTTGTAAATGACATTAAACGCCTGACGTTGTGATGGCAGGTTGAGACATTATTGATCATCGCTGCCTCCCCAAGGCAGCACAAGCACATGTAATGTCTGATGGTGTCAATCCGACTGTGTGCACATGGAGGATGACACGGTGGAAGATGCACATCGTGTAAAACTGAAATGCACAAATAGCTAGTGCACAGTGCAGCATTATGACCCAGTGTTGTCTGCAAAGCTCACACTCGAGAACTATGCAGTCGAGTTCTACCAGAGAATCTCGTAATGTTTAAGTAAGCATACAGTTTTGTGTCGGGCCACATTCATAGCTGTACTGGCTTTGTGCAGACTATGGACCATCAGTTGGACACACCTGGACGTGGTCCCTATCTTCAGGTAGTTTACAGTTCTCATGGGTGAATTAGTCATTAAACCGAAAAATTTTAAATTTTTAAAAAACCATAAATGAGCTAATCAGACATTGTGCTATGTGCTCTGGTATGTTAGGAGACAGAATTGGACAAGAGACTGCCTGGTTTGAGTGGATGGCACAAGCGTCTGGGGTCACTTGATGATACTTGAGCCAAGACCTGAACAGTGAGGAGCATATCTGGCCAAGGAGAGCCAGTGGGAAAGCTTTCAAAGAAAAGGAGTAGTAAGTGGAAAGGTGGGCTTTGGGACACCTGGAAGGATTTGAGCCTGGGAGGAGGAGACCGGCTTAATAACTACAGTGGGCAATGTAGGTGTGTGAGAGTTAGGAGCCAGGGCAGCAGTGATGGATGATCCCAGAGAAAAGACATCTCTCTCAGAGATGTGGAAAGTCAGAAAAGTGGAAATGCCAGAAATTGCCCAGGGAGCTTAGTTACAGTCTTGGAATTTATAACCACTGTTTTCTCTGAAGATGGTCTTTAGTCTTTCTCTGTGGTCCTAAAGATGAGGGTAGCAGGAAGTGGAAGAGAGCCAAAAAGGAGGTATAAGAATGGGGACTGAGTGCCGTGTGGGATAGGAGAAGGCGTCAGAGGCAGACAGAGATGGCATGGGGGAGAATCTTCATGGTGGTCCAAATGGTGTGTGACTTTCTTCCAGCGAGGTCACTGCCCTGCTATTGGGTGGAAGAAGGAGGTGGAGACGCTCTTAGGGCTTGTCTGGTGATTGACAGAAGATAGCCAGAATGCTGTGAATTGGTAGTGTGGACAAGTGATCCTGGCAATAAAGGGACAAAAAGCCAGCAAACGTGGATTATAGACCCAAGAAGACCTCAGGGTAGACAGGAAAAAGTCATGTTGTGAGTGACAGTCAAGGAGACCTGGAAGGGGGCCTGGGGCCAGAGACAGGGACCTGGATTCAGTCTCTCCAGGTGCTTTTCATTGCATCGCAGCTGCCCCTTTGTCTCTCCTGACTCAGTACGAAGTCAGTATTGAGTAATGTTTCCTTGACAGGGAAACGGTTGGCAGGGGAGTTGAACTTCAGTGAATTCTGATCCTATAATGAAACATTTCCTTTTAATTATTCCAGATACCTTTCTCAGCTTTTTGTCTACTTGAAGCATATTTCTTCTCTTGTCCTTTGAGCAGCCAGAATGGATGCGTTAGATGAGTGGGTTCTGTTAAGAGGCTTCTGCTGGATGCCTGTTGTCACTCCTAAATGTAACACCATAGCCAGAATTGATGGAGGGTTGGGTTGCAAGCTTTTAGGACTAATTGCAAAGTCTAAACTAAAACATTTCCTGGAGCTGCCTTTAAATAATAATAATAATACCTTGTATAGATATAGTGCTTCACAATTTACAAAGCACTTTCACATACATCATCTCATTTAATCTTCACAATAAACAATGCTTTTTGAATGCTTAGATCTTTCCTAAGTGAGAAATCATGTTGCACATCCTGATTTAATCATAGTGAGTCACCAAAAAGTTCTTGATACAATAACCATTTATCGCATATCTTCTGTGCACAAAGCACTTTACTAAGGATACCAAGGGGTAAGGTTTCAGTAAATAAATATTCAGTCAATAGTACCTACCAATACAAATGATCCTGCCTCCTAATCCATTTTCCCCTTCCTCATTCCAGGTACTATTTGGGGGGCTACTTGCTATGCCATAAATTTATATAAATATTGCCCAGAATTTATTGTATTGGAGTTGAAGTTTTTAAAACTAAGGATTTTGATACTTTAGTAAGTTCAGTGATTTGTCAGAAAGTCACTCTATTTCAACTTGTGCTTTCTTAAAAATTATCTATTACTTGAATCTCAGGAAAAATATTTCAAGTTCTTAGCATATCTGAAAACGTCTGCCCACTGAGTTCATTGGGATGATTAGAGTACAAATTGATCTTTGGCCCCAGAAGGCTTGTTACCCAGTAGAGGAGAAGACATGGTCATCTCTGGGATGCGCTGAAGGACTCAGAGACTAAAGACTCCCAGGAGACTGACTGCCCTCTCAGTGCGGTGAGAAATGAAGGCAGCATTAGAGCCAGGCCAGGGCGAGACTCCTGAACCTACATCCTAGATCCTCCTCAGTGACCAGGCATGTGCTCTGGGCCACCATGGCTCCTCAGAGAATACACAGCTGTTGAGGTCCAGCCCATGGAACCCCCAAATAATAGGAACCCTGCCATTGAAGTCCCCTGGGCAGAGTGGCTCTCTCAGAGTGAGCAGTGTGACCTGCAAACCATTATTCTTTCTGCCATCAAGGGCTGACGTTGAACCTCCTCTGAGAAGTGCGTTTCTTCAGTGAAACACAAGTGGTCACCAGGGTGCTGATAGTGAACCAGGTCACCTTGGCACAGCTGTTACTTCTTCCTCTGTCTTCCTGCTTGTTTGTCATCTTAATTTTATTAACTCTGGTGTTGACACTAGTTCTCACTCAGCTATTTATGTGGGCTTGGGAATTGGGGGAAGATAAACACAAGTGGCCTAATATATAAATATATGTTTTACTAGTGCACACATTTCCTGAGCACCCTGCTTTTCCAGAAAGTTTTCCCATGATAACATCTTTTTAAATAACAGCTTCTGTGCTTTACAAGGAAGGCTAATGTCTGGATTGCCAAACTACCTCTTGGTCCTTTTGATGTGGAACATAGACGATCAAAAGCCAAAGAACTCTTCCTTCTTTTTGTTGGGCAGATGTGCCTGATGCTTTATTTTGACAGAGAATATGCAGCCAGCATCTGAGCACCCCATAAATACTCCAGAGAGGAACACAATTAAGGTAGAGTGTGGAGCTGGGAGTTTGAGCGTTAACTCTAACTGATGTTTCCGACTGGGGCTGGAAACGTGCTTTACATAATTGTGTTCTGATTATTTAGGTCTCTCTTTATAGGGCATCTTTTATGACCAAGACTGTCCAGTACCAAAATGAGCTACATAAATTCCTAATCTGGGATACAGCTGGACAAGAACGAGTAAGTCACTCTTTAATTTACTCTGTTTTTCTGAGGCCCAAATGAAAGCTCCAACTAGACTGTTAATGTCCCTGTCACCTCACGTTACTCACTCCTCTGCTGTGCACTGGAGATGCATTTATTTCCATTTGCATAGGCCAGCCTTTTTCTTTTCAATTAGAGCCACAAGGTCCACTGATGGAGAAAGTGATAATGGGCACTGAGGGCATTTTTATACTTTTGAGTGTCTTAAAGTAAATGCTGACTAACAGTCCTGATAAAAATCCCATTCTGAGCGTTGTGTGTAATTTGGGGCTCTGTCCCCTAGTAGAAATATATAAAAGAATTAGAGGTAGAAAGGGAGAGTTAAACACAACTCATTTATAGCCACCTTTTAAAAGCTAAAGGGGGAACTTTACAGTGTATAAAGTTTGAGATTTAAGTGAAAAGGATGAGCCAATGCAATGCCTTGCAATAGGCACTTAATAAATGCCAGTTGATAAAAATTGACCACGATGCTTATCCATTTAAGGAAGAGCCTATATCAGAAATGGGGCCTGGTCACAGTAGTATGTCACAGGGAACCCGACCCAAAGACAGGGGCAGGAAGGCAAGGGAGGAGTCAGACACACGCCTGCTGCTTCATCTTCTCACTGAGTGCCTCTGACAACCACCCCATTATTCAGCTGCCGTTTAATTTTGTTTTCAAACAATGCTATCCAAACAGCACGTCTGATGGATGCACAGTGCTATCTTAAGCTCTTAAAAGTACACCAGAAGTAATCAGGAAAAATAGTCTGTCATCACAGTCTTATCTGAGACAACATAGATACTGTGTATGGTATAAAATCTGAATCATCACCAACAAATACAGGGAAACAAAACAAGCCAATAGCGTTGTCCCAGACATGAACGCCAGGCCTGTGTACAGATTTAATGGCTGCTCCTGCTTTAATGCCAGCTGCCGTGCCCGTGTCCAGTTACTCAGCTGAGATACCTTAGCCACTGTCTTCCAATCCCCACGTCTCTCCTTTGCTGTGGTGTCCATCTAGAATGGAGACAGCTAGACCTTTGCCAACCATTCCTCTTCCTTCAGGAGCGTCACTTGCTACAGGGTCCTCCTGAATATATGTGCAGACACAGCCCTGGGATCTTTTCGATTAGCCAAAAACTCGTTTGGCTCTTCCTCGAGTGATAATGTACCTTCGCCTGAACCCCCTTCACATGTATTTGATGAAACAGCAAAGCCTTCATCATGAAGAATCATGCAGTAGCAAGTTCCATTGTTCTTGGGATCAGAGCCCGTCCTCATATGCACAGGGATATGTAAGAACATCTTTTTCTAGAAAGTGGAAACAGGGTCACCCTAGAGGAGGTGCCTTTCCCTTTCTCCTGGCCCGACAGTGAGAGTTGTGGGGAGTTGGGATGAGCCAGTTTGCCTGCCTGTTGTTTGCTTACTGCTAAAAGGTTGTGCAGTTAGAGGTTCGGCTGCTCTGAGAGGCAAATCTGCCCCCTACCACCTGAAATGAACTGTTCCCAGTTCATTCTTCATCACTACCCTCACTCGACAGCCCAGAGTTGCCCAAGAGATGCTTGTGGGGTCAGGCCACAGGCCCGGGGCATAGAAAAAGGGACAGGAGAGCCTACCTCCGGCAAGCACTCGCTCCAGCAAGTTGTTACTGGGCAAGAGCTTATGTCCAGAGTGGCCAGATGGCAGTGCTTAAGAAAACCTAAACATCTGACAGCTAATCACAAATCATTTGAAATGCTGAGAGACGTGAGCAGGGCACATCCAGACACTTGTTTGGGGTCAAAGACTGCCCATTTGTCCTGGGCACAGCATTCAAGGTCCTGAATGTGCCACCTGCAGCCAAAGTTGGCACTTCATCCCTTCCCGCCAGTCTGTCCTCTAGTACCAAACTGTATGTCGCTTTCCAGCATGCAGAAGGGTTTCACACCCACATACCCGTGCTTCCACTTTTGCCTGGAAAACTATTCAACCTACAAGACCCACCTGCAATGTCACCTACAGGGAGGTTGCTCATACCTGAGCCTGGAAGTCACCTTGGATTCCTCCCTCATCCTCAGCACTCCACCAGTGCTCCAGCAGGATATATTAACAACCCTGTGTTTTAAATATATCTCAGATATTCTCACCATATCCACCCCCAGCACCCAGTGTGCAGGCCCCCCACCTCACCGCCCGCTTTCCCTCCACCCAGCCCTGACCTGTGGCACTTCTCCTAAGGACCCAAAAGAGTTTCTTGAAAGCAGAGAGCAGACCATATTGTCTTTCGTAACACCCTTCAGTGGCTCTCCACTACTTCTCTCCCCATTAGCCAACGTTGTGAACAGAGGCCTGCAAAGCCCTCTGTGACCTGTTCCCCTGCTCTCCTCAGGGCCCCCTGGAGCCCTCCTCTGTGCTCCCGTCCTCCAGTGCTCCTTCCCCTCAGGCTTTTCCACACATTATTCTTTTCCCTGGAACTTTCTCTTCCCTCCTCTCTGGGCATGACCAGCTGGCTCCCCTCACTATCCCTTTAGCCTCAGGTTAAATCCCACAGCCTTGGAGTCTTTCCTCACCCCCATACCTAAGCAGGTTCCCAGTTCATTCTTCATCACTGCCCTTACTCGTTTTCCTCAGAACACTCATTATAAGTGTAATTAGATGTCTTCTTAACTTACCTCCTTGGACGGTTTCCCCCACCACACTATCAACTTTGAGAGCTGGGACCCGGCGTCTTATTTACTACTATGTTCCCGGGGCCCAAGCATAGTGCCTGACATCGCACTGGTTGGGTGCTGGTTGGGGAACCAGCGAATGAACTCTTTGGGCCACTTCTTTGTATCTGAGCAGTGTTTGACTGCCCTCATCCATGAGGTTGCCACCTGTTAGCTTAGTTGTCTGCCTTCCATGAGACTGTGAGCTCCTTGAGAGCAGGGACTCTCTTCCTATCTCTGCTCTCCGGCCCTGGCATGTGGTCTCTATGTCAGTTGATTGTCAGCCCTGCTTAGGCACAGATAAGGACAAGTACTCTGACTGCTTTTACCATGTTGGGTAGTACATGACTCAAATAATAAATTTTTGGTATTTGCATGGCTATCACTTAGTTCTTTGTATTTATGAGATTTATTGTGAAACCAAAAGTCACCATAAAATGAAAAGTTTTTTTTTGATGAACCAATTGCAGAGTGATTTCATTGAGTCGATGGAAGCAATGTTGGCGAATTTCTCAAATGTCACAAAAAGCTCTTGATGGTAGGGATCTTGTTAAATTAAATGACAGGTAAAAATATTGATAAGAATGGTATAAATACTTCAGAAGGTAATGATCTGTGTATCAAAGGGTTAAGAGGGGCCTAGAGACAATTGATGGAACCCTCAAATAGTTTTTATGATAAGACTCTGAAAGTCAAAAACATAGTGAAGAATTTTTTATTGTACCAGCAGGTAGTTTTATCAGAAGGACTGTAGCCAAATTATCAATCTGCTTTGATTCAATGTTCATCTAAAAAATTAGCTTTCAACTGTAATTGAAAGCCTGTGTTTTTTCAAATATGAGGTAAAGTGATTTGTTTTCATGATTTTTAATTTTATTTTCTTCTGTGAAACCTTTTGCCCCTATTATTTTGCCATCCTAAATAAATTTATTCTGTCATTTTTTCCACCAATTATCCTTCACTAACAAAGACTCCTGCAGTAGTATCAAAACAGACACAGCAAGTGTGGCACCTGTGTCTCAAGGAGTAGGGCACCGGCACCATATACCAGGTTCAAACCTGACCCCAGCCAAAAAACTGCAAAAAAAAAAATAAAGTATTAGACTCAGTGCCTGTGGCTCAAGCAGCTAAGGCGCCAGCCACATACACATGAGCTGGAGGGTTTGAATCCAGTGTAGGCCCGCCAAACAACAATGACAGCTGCAACCAAAAAATGGCCGGGCGTTGTGGTGGGCGCCTGTAGTCCCAGCTACTTGGAACATGGAGGCAGCAGACTCACTTGTGCCCAGGAATTAGTGGTTGCTGTGAGCTGTTTTGCCCCTTTATTCTATCCAGGGTGACAGCTTGAGGCTCTGTCTCAAAAAAAAAAAAAAAGAATGAATGACGATAAATACATTCAGAAATCGGACAATTACTGCATTGAAATATTAAGCAGTATTAATGATAATAATGCAAAGAAAGTAATATTCACATTGTCAAATAAGAGTATGTCTATTATAGAATGCTTTGACTGTATTATTATCATTATTATTATTATTTTTGAGATAAAGGCTCACTATGTCACCCTTGGTAGAATGCTGTGGCATCACAGCTCAGAGCAACCTCAAACTCTTGGGCTTAAGTGATTCCTTTGCCTCAGCCTCCCAAGTAGCTGGGACTACAGGCGCCTGCCACAATGCCTGGCTATTTTGTTGTTGTTGTTGCAGTTGCCATTGTTGTTTTTTAGGTGGCCCGGGCTAGGTTCGAACCCACTAGCCTTGGTGTATGTGGCCAGCACCATAACCACTGTGCTACAGGTGCTGAGCTAGGGCTTGATATTATTAATATAATGTTAGCTACACAGAAGTTAGGTTTCTGTTGAACTCAGTCACAAGGTTTATGTTTTATGTTTACTTACCTTTCCTTACCTGGTTTTGAGCAGCCTTGGTTATTTAGAGAGATGTGATCTTTTATTGTTTGTTGACATTGATGTGTGACTTTAAAAGGAATTATCATCTAAATCATAGTTTTGATTAATTTGAATCAGGTCAGATATGGTTGGAAGAAGTCAGTTTCTTTATCATATACATATGCTAAATTAGTACATTGGAGTTGGAAAAACAGATTCTACTTTATTTCTTGGAGAAAAGGATTTTAAGCCCTCATAATTGAAGCCTTGTTGTCCTTTTAATTTAGTAATAAATCTGTAAGGGAAAATTTTGGGAATTTATTTGCAATTCTTGGTTGTGTAATCTGTTTGTCATACTAATATGCAAATTTCATATTTAACATGCTCTGAATACTTTCTATTTTGCTGACTTTAAAAAAATTGTTTTGAAGGAGGGGATGGGGGATGGACTGGGCAATTGGGGGCTTTTTTAGCCATGAGGATTAATTTACTATTTTAGGTCTAGAAATCATGTTTATCTCCAGTTTTTATTTGCAAAAGAAATAAACATGGCTTTTCATTCTAGGGCTCCAACAAAAGAATCCTCTGAAGAGGAGTATGACTCTGGGGTTGAAGAAGAAGGATGGCCTCGCCAAGCAGATGCTGCAAACAGTTAAACTGTCAGATTCCTGTCCTGTATATAAAGCTTTTCCTCCTCCTTTTGTTTAGGATCATAACTATCTCTGCAGTCTGATATTAAAGGCATTTGGATCTGTCTTGGCTATCATACATGGTCAGAGAAGCCTTTAGGATAAGAATCAGATCATGTATATTATTGTAACATCACATTGATTTATTCAGAGGACATTAGGTGGACTTTAATGATACATTGTTCAGAAATGTACGTTATTTTGGTTCAGTTTTTTTAAAAATATGCTTTAACAAAATTCTTAGGAATGCTTTTAAGCAATGCAGGTATTGCAATAACTGTGGGTTTTACAATAATGTTACTCTACAAATGGGAAAATAAAATCTTTAAAAGAGAATGTTGGGATACCATTCTTTAGTGTTACCTTTTTCTACTTAAGTTTGTTTCCTGAAAATATCAGAATTTATTCATCTTAAAAATTGGACCAGGTAGTTTTCAATTTGTTAAAAATTTCATAGAAAAATAACCCTAAAGAAACATATTCTGATTTGTTTAGTTATAATCTTTGTCTTACTTGCTGATGTATAACACTAACTTCCCATATGGTATTTTACAAAAGGCCATTCTCTTACCAGCTTGATTTATTTGCTATTTTTCATCCATTTTGGTACCATGAGTGAATAGATGGAATTGAAGTCTGGCTTAAATCTTCAGGAAAAGATTATGCATCTAATTCTATAAATAGCATGCAGTATCATTCATAACAACAGCCATGTGCTGACCTAAAAAACTACCCTAATATTGTTTACTTACCTAAAGTACTGAGCTAGTTTTTTGTATTGTTTTTGGTGCTGAACAGTTGTTTAATTCTTTGGCTTCAAAGAAACATTAAAGAAAATCTGTGTTTTGCTATCTGCCAAAGTGAATGTGTCACACTAACATTATTTAGCAAAACAAAAAGGGGGGGAAATTTGGGACTTAAAAAAATGAATATTTGATTCCATAATTACTAAGATTTGGGTTTGGGTACCTTTTACACTTTTTCCTTTCTTCTGTAATGATACAAATTTCTGTTTTATTCAGTTCAGTCGCATTTATAATTGTTATAAATCAGAGTATGTTTAAGTATTTTGTTTTATAGATTCTTGAGTTTTCCTTTTACCTGCTTTTTCTTAGGAAAAGAACCTAAAGCTATTAGCAAATTCAAATCCTGTTGAAAAGTTGGGCTTTTTATGATGTAAAAAAAGGGATGTAAGGAACCTATTTATGTCTGGAATAGGACCTGAAATGCATTTTGTATGTGTATTACAAAGAGTATTTAAGCCTAGTTGCTACCAAACAGCAGAAAAACAGGTATCCTTGGTCTCCCTAACAATGGTTCAAGTTCTTCTCAGGAAGTCTTTCATAATGTAACTTTGTTCATTATCTTTCTCTTATAGTATTATTTTCCTTTTTGTAGAGTGGCAATCAGAATAGCTTTTAAGTATGTTGAGGGTAATCCTCCAGAAATGGACTAGGAGACATTTTAGTCACAACAATTTACGTTTGGTTTGGAAGTTGTTATAAAGCATAATCAATGTTTTTAAATCAAACACAACTTAGTCTAACTACAATTTGTATCTTGAAACTTATGTTTTGGCATTTGAATAAAACAAGAGGTCTAAATGAAAGCCAATGTGGTGATGTGTCCGCACGGCACCGGTGTAAGAGCACTCAACAGTGACAGCAACAAGGACAGCCAAAGCAGTGTCATTTTTAAAAAGGCAAAATGCCATCTGAGCTGTTTTATTCTAGAGATTAGTTAATCTTTGATATTTCTGCAGGCATCTAATAAACTCTTCTAATTATAGATTCCACAGTTTCATTACAGTTTATTATAATTTATTGAAAATCCTTACTTAAATGCCCCTCACAGAATGTGACACTTAGAGATACAGATCAGGATTTTCAAGATGCTTACTAGTCTCGTTAGGGGAAGCAAACACATTTTAGTGCATTTTAATACTGGGGTGAGATAGATTTCAGGTTTAGTGGTACATAAGGTGGTGGCCCAGATGGGTCTGTAAGTAAATGTAGGAATATGCCAGAAAAGAATAATGAGAATTAAAATCTCAGTGTAAGACAACAAAATAGGGAGAGATAAGCAACAAATATAACTTCCTGTTAGTACTCTGAAATGACCATTTAATAGTCTCCTTTCTGCATCCAGCTAAAGACCTTGCTTCATATTTCATTGAGAGTTTATCAGATAGAACCCTTCAGCCTACCGTCTATAAATCTACCTACTTTATCACCCAACCTTTCTGGTTAAAACTAAAGGATCCCAGTCGGTGCATGTGGCTCAAGGAGTAGGGTGCCGGCTCCCATATACCAGGGGTGGAGGGTTTAAACCCGGCCCCTGCCAAAAACTGAAAAACAAAAAAACAAAAAAACAAAAAAAACTAAAGGATTCCCCCCCCTTACCAAAACTCAGTTACTCCACATATATTCTGGATCCTATCATCACCTCTCATTATTGGTGTTTCTACATTATCTGTCTCCTTCCTTCTGAATCATTTCCATTAGTATCTAAACACTGCCTTGTATTTCCTATCCTGTATCAAATCTCCCAGGCTTAGTCACTTACCTTTCCAACTACACTGTAAGTTACACTAGGGTGAAGATCAAGACTGTTTTATTAACTCTATTACCAGCACTTACTGTAGTGCTTTGTATATTTGGTGCTCCATAAATATATACATATATATATTTGTTTGTTTGTTTTTGTTTTTGTTTTTTTTGTTTGTTTTGAGACAGAGACTCAAGCTGTCACCCTGGATAGAGTGCTGTGGCATCACAGCTCACAGCAACCTCCAATTCCTGGGCTCAAGCGAGTCTCCTGACTCCGCCTCCCAAGTAGCTGGGACCAGAGGCGCCCACCACAATGCCCGGCCATTTTTTGGTTGCAGCCGTCATTGTTCCTTGGTGGGCCCAGGCTGGATTTGAACCCGCCAGCTCAGGTGTACGTGGCTGGTGCCTTAGCCCGTTGAGCCACAGGCGCCGAGCCATTATTATTGTTATTTTTTTTTTTTGCAACAGAGTCTCACTTTTTTGTGCTCGGTAGAGTGCCATGGCATCATATCACAGCAACCACAAGACTCCTAGGCTCAAGCAATTCTCTTGTCTCAGCCTCCTGAGTAGCTGGGACTATAGGCGCCCGCCACAATGCCCAGCTATTTTTAGAGATGGGGGTCTCCCTCTTGCTCAGGCCAGTCTCAAACCTGTATGCTCAGGCAATGTACCTGCCTCAGCCTCCTAGAGTGCTAGGATTATAGTTGTGAGCCATTGCGCTGGGCCTGCTCCATATATTTTTAAACAATAGAACGCCTTGTGCGTTAAGTTCAATTTTTTGCGGAAAGTGGAGAATTATTAGAAGGGTTTAACCCATTTATGCTGGAGGCTGAAAATTTTAAATTTTTTTGATGAAATTCATGTATGTTACCTAGAAAAACTCAAGGAACAAGAATTTGAAGAGAAAAAATTTTTATTATATTACATTGTTATGGTATGTTCTCAAAATGGAATGCTAGGCGAAAGCCAGGGATAATGGCATAATGTACATAATGTATAAATCATGTTTCTTATCTCAAGAGGTGGTGACACCTAGGACAGTGTGATATTCAACAGAACACATGTAAGGCAACATCACATTTCTCACACCAAAAAATGTGTTCTTATGACATTCAGCACACCAAGTTTGCTTTGCCTGTTTGACTATCACTTGATTCATGCCACCATAATGTGAGTCAATGTCACACTTCTGAGAAGGTCGTCCTCTTTGTCTAGGTTCTGGAGGATGACCATGGGTCTCCGGATAATGGCATACCACATGTCAAAAAAAACTCCAGAGAATCTATTGGCTTCTTATGTTTTATGCAGTTGCCAAGCATTTTGTGAGAACAATTTTAACAGAACAAAAGAGGACTTGAATACCATTTTTTTCCATGGATTGATGCCCAATATTTATCAATGTTGCCATTAGCTCTGTCTTTTCTATGCCTCCCATGAAATGGTTATACACTTTGATCATCTTTGGCTGCTGATCTTGGAGCTTCTTTTTGTTTCTGGGAATAGCAATTGACAAGACACAGAATTGATACCAACACCAGATGAGGCAAAAGTGGCAATACTGTTTAAGTTCCATCTGCAGACAATGTTGCCTTTGCCATCAATTTGATAATTGAATGTGCCTTGTTTTTTTCTTCAGAAATACTGTGATTCCAATGGTATTCTGTCAATGCGATTCTTTCCTCACTGTACCTGTTATCTGATGTCCTATTGAAGTGAGCTTATCAAGAAGTGCAATACTAGTGAAAAAGTGATCAAATACAAAATGGTTTTCTCCAGGATGTGCCTCTGTAAGTGCCTCCCTAAACTGAAGGACAAGTAGTGTACAAATTCTTCATTCCTCATGTTTAGTATTTGGATTCTTACCCTGATATGGCTGAATCCAGCGGATACAGACCAGACATGCTTGCACCACATCAAAACTTATAGCCAAAAGGAATGGGCTCGCCTCTAATAAATTGTTTGCACCTGTGACAACCAAAATAATGTACCATGCATTCATCAAAGCTGAAATATGTTTCATTGGAAACAAATTCCATATATCTGTCACTGAGTGTGTTTATAAAAGTTTGCAACTTGGCTCGGTGCCTGTGGCTCAACGGGCTAAGGCGCCAGCCATGTACACCTGAGCTGGTGGGTTCGAATCCAGCCCGGACCCGCCAAACAGCAATGACGGCTGCAACCAAAAAATGGCCGGGCATTGTGGCAGGCGCCTGTAATCCCAGCTACTTGGGAGGCAGAGGCAGGAGACTCGCTTGAGCCCAGGAATTGGAGGTTGCTGTGAGCTGTGATGCCACAGTACTCTATCCAGGGTGACAGCTTGAGGCTCTGTCTCGGAAAAAAAAAAAAAAAGAGTTTGCAACTTGGAAAACTAGTCCATTGGGTCTAAATTTGCATTGTCAGCAACATGCAAATTAGAAAATATACTGTTTTGGTTTTTTTTGAGACAGTCTCACTCTATCACTCAAACTAGAGTGCCATGGTATCATCATAGCTTACAACAACCTCAAACTCTTGGGCTCAAGTGATCCTCTTGCCACAGCCTCCCAAGTAGCTGAGATTGCAGACACACCACCATGGCTCAGCACCCATAGCTCAGTGGTTAGGGCGCTGGCCATATACAACCAGGGCCAGTGGGATCGAACCCAGCCCAAGCCTACTAAACAACAATGACAACTACAACAAAAAGTAGCCGGTCGTTGTGGTGGGTGCCTGTAGTCCCAGCTACTTGGGAGGCTAAGGCAAGAGAATCGCTTGAGCCCAAGAGTTTGTCTGAGGGTGCTGTGAGCTATGATGCCATGGCACTCTACCAAGAGTGACATAACAAAAAAACAGACACACCACCACGTCTACTTAAAGAGAAAAACTTAATTTTGCTATATTTTTGTAGACACAGGGTCTTGATCTTGCTCAGACATGAACTCCTAGCGTCAAACAATCCTATCCCCTTGGCCTCCCAAAGTGCTAAGATTGCAGGTGTGAGCCACCAACAAAAATTACAGAAATAGAGTAGCGATTGCTAGTGGGCCTAAGGAAGAGAAGTGGGTGTGACTATAAAAGGGGAAATGAAGAATCTTGGCAGTGATGGGAATGTTCTGTATGTTGACTGTATCAATGTCAATATCCTGGTTGTGGCATTGTACTACAGTTTTGCAAGATGTTACCAATAGTGAAAACTGGGTTAAAGGTACACAGAATCTCCATGTATTACTTCTTACAATTGCCTATCAATCGACAATTGTCTCAAAATAAGAGTTTAATTTAAAAAATATAATCTTGTGGCATGGCCTGCTTAAAGCCAATAGTTTCTTGTTCTTAAGATATGAGACCCTGGACATTATGGCTTCTGTCCCTTTCCCCAGGATCACACAACTTCCCTCAGCCTTTCTGTGTTTCATTCACAACTAGCATTCTATCAGTCCTCCCACTAAACATATTCCTGTCTACTAAGGGAACATATTGCACATATTGTTCCTATCTGGAGTGTGCTTCCTTCTAAATACTCTAACTCATATTTATCTTTTAGTTCTTAGCTAGAGTTTCAAATTTTGTGACCTTCCCCCACCTCTTTGTCAAATATTCATCATTGCACTTCCACATTTGCACAAGCATCTGATTAATGTGGTTTCTTTACTAGATAGGTAATTTCATGAAGAAAAGATCTGTATCTCTTAGTCTCACTGTAGGAGGAACAAGCAACTCTACATCTAGGATGCTCAGTAAAAACTATAATCTCACAGATGCAGACGCTGGCTTGGATGTGGAGAGAAGGGAACACTTTTACACTCTCGGTAGGAATGCAAACTAATACAACCTTTTGGGAAAGAAATACGGAGAATCTTCAAAGAACTCAAATTAGACCTCCCATTTAATCCTGCATTCGCATTACTAGGCATCTACCCAAAAGCAAAAAATCATTTTATTGTAAGGAATTTGCCCTAGACTGTTTATCACAATTCAATATACAATTGCCAAAATGTGGAAATAACCTAAATGCCCACCAACCCAGGAATGGATTAATAAATCCATTGTGTTATATATATTAGAACACTATTGAGCCATTAAAAATGACGGGGACTGGGCGGCGCCTGTGGCTCAAAGGAGTAGGGCGCTGGCCCCATATGCCGGAGGTGGTGAGTTCAAACCCTGCTCCGGCCAAAAACTGTAGAAAAAAAAAAAAAAAAAAAAAAAAAGAATCAAAAATTAGCCGGGCGCTGTGGCGGGCTCCTGTAGTCCCAGCTACTTGGGAGGCTGAGGCAAGAGAATCGCTTAAGCCCAAGAGCTGGAGGTTGCTGTGAGCTGTGACTTCATAGCCTCTACCGAGGGCGACAAAGTGAGACTCTGTCTCCAAAAAAAAAAAAGACGGGGACTTTACATCTTTTCTATTAACCTGGATAGAGTTGAAACACTCTTCTTAGTAAAGTATAACAAGAATGGAAAAACAAATATCCAATGTACTCAATTCTAATATGAAGCCAGTAGATGATCTAATACTCCCCCACATAAAGAGAAAAAAATCATTCAAGGCGGGGGGAGGAGGAATGAGGGACCGGAGGGAGGCGGTTAGGTGTGCTTCCGCACACCCTCTAAAATAACAGTATTTACGAATTGACTGAAGGTTGAACCAATGGTCAGGTACGCACCGGGCTTTCGGGCGGGGCATGTGTACTGGCGTCGCGCGTCATTACGTCACTTCCCTCCAGAAGACTCTCCTGAGGACTCGCTGAGATCTCTTGAGGTCTCTTCTCAAGAGCACCTCCGCCGGGAACATGGCTCTACCTCCCTTCTTCGCCCCGGGACGCCCGGGCCCGCCGCCCACGCAGCCGCCGCCTCCCGTTCCTTTTAGCTGTCCGCCACCGCCACCGCCGCTGCCCTCCCCTGCTTTCCCGCCGCCTCTCCCCCAGCGGCCCGGCCCTTTTCCGGGGGCCTCCGCCCCCTTCCTCCAGCCTCCGCTGTCTCTGCAGCCCCGCACCCCCGCGGAAGCCTCTGGTGGAGGCGGCGGCGGCGCCTTTTACCCGGTGCCTCCGCCACCACTGCCTCCGCCGCAGCCCCAGTGCCGACCCTTCCCGGGGCCCGACGCCGGCGAGCGCCCACGGCCACCGCCTCCCGGCCCGGGGCCACCATGGAGCCCGCGTTGGCCTGAGGCGCCGCCGCCGTCGGACGTGCTCGGGGACGCGGTCCTCCAGCGCCTGCGCGACCGGCAGTGGCTGGAGGCGGTGTTCGGTACCCCGCGACGGGCCTGCCGGGTGCCGCAGCGCACTCACGCCCGGCCCAGCTTAGGCGAAGTGCGCGCGCGGGTGCGCGAGGTACTGCGCCTGGTGCGGCGGCTGCGTGTTCTGAGCCAGGCCCTGCGGGAGGCTGAGGCCGACGGCGCCGCCTGGGCCCTGTTGCACGCCCAGGCTGTGCCGCTGCGCGCCCAACTGGCCGAGCGACTGCAACCGCTGACCCAGGCCGCCTACGTGGGCGAGGCGCGGCGGAGGCTGGAGAGGGTCAGGCGCCGCCGGCTGAGGCTTCGCGAGAGGGCCCGGGAACGCGAGGCTGAGCGGGAGGAGGAGGCCGTGCGGGCAGCGGAACGCGAGCAGGAGATTGACCGCTGGAGGGTCAAGTGTGTGCAGGAGGTGGAGGAGAAAAAGCGGGTGAGAATAGAGGACACGCCTGGGGTTAGGGATGAGATGGTTAGAACCAAGCAGCGTGAGACTTTTAAGCTGCCATTTCCCAGGCTAAGCTTCTGTTTTCTTAGCTGTAAAATGAAATGGTAGATAGTTTTGCCACGTCATACCTCTCTGTTAATTGCGTGTTGGTGATGTGTGACATGCAAAACAAATGCTTCGAGTGCGCTGTAAACTGTAAACATAAAAGTACAGGATTATACCGTGGCGTTGCAGGAATGACAGGTCTTCTCTCCTGCTCCGATTTCTGTCCACTTATACTAACTTTCAAGACTAACAACTGTTTGGGTCCTCGTGCCTTGTACTGCCTTAGGTGATTTTAAGAATACAAAATATAGAGAGCTTGGGGGCCCATCCCCAAGGGATATATATAATCTTATTGGCAGATAGGTGTTGGTGGTGGTGGTGGTATTAAAAAAACAGTCTTGCTTTGCCGCCTAACCTGGAGTATAGTGGTGCAACCAAGCTCGCAGCAGTCTGGAACTGGCTCAGACGATTCTTCCCTGTCAGCCTCCCTATTAACTGAGATTGCAGGTGTGTGTCACCATGCCCAGCTAAGTTTTTCTTTTTTTTTTTTCTTTTTTCTGAGATAGAGTCTTATTCTGTCACTCTGGGTAGAGTGCGGTGGCATCACAGTTCACAGCAACCTCAAACTCTTGGATTGAGCAATCTTCTTGCCTCTGCCTCTCCAGTAGCTGAGACTACAGGTGCCCACCACAATGCCTGGCGAGGGTTTTTTTTTTTTGTTTGTTTGTTTGTTTTTGTCAGGGGCTGGGTTTGAACCCACCATCTCTGGTATATGGGGCCGGCACCCTACTCCTTTGAGCCACAGGTGCTGCCCTGAGTTTTTTTTTATATTTTTAATAGAGACAGGATCTCATTGTTGCTCAGGCTGGTCTTGAACTCCTGAGCACAAGCAATCCACCTGCCTTGTCCACCCAGAGTGTTAGGATTACAGCACTGTGGCTAATATTTAAGTTTTTGTAGAGATGGAGTCTCCTCTATATTGATCCCCAGGAAGGTCTCAAAACTCCTGGCATGAAGTGACCATGCAGAACCTGGAGGTATATGGTTTAAAACTTGTAAACAGCTGGGCATTTTTTATAAAGTAGGAGCTATATTAAAGTTGGAAACACCAGCCCTAGAATCTTTTTGTTTGTTTTTATTTTTGTAGAGACAGAGTCACTTTATCACCCTCTGTTGAGTGCCGTGGTGTCACACAGCTCACAGCAACCTCCAACTATTGGGCTTAGGTGATTCTCTGGCCTCAGCTTCCCGAGTAGCTGGGACTACAGGCACCTGCCACAACGCCAGGCTATTTTTTTGTTGCAGTTTTGGCTGGGGCTGGGTTTGAACCCACCGCCCTTGGTATATGGGGCTGGCGCCCTATCCACTGAGCCACAGATGCCGCCTTTTTGTTTGTTTGGTGTTTTTTTAGAGAGAATCTCAAGCTGTCGCCCTAGGTAGAGCACTGTGACGTCACAGCTCACAGCAACTTCCATCTCCTGGGCTTAGGTGATTCTCTTGCCTCAGCCTTCCAAGTAGCTGAGACTACAGGTACCTGCCACAATGCCCAGCTATTTTTCTTTTGCAGTTGTCATTGTTCCTTTAGTTTCCCTGGGCAGGATTCGAACCCACCAGACTCAGTGTATGTGTCTGATGCTCTACCCACTGAGCTACGAGTGCTGCCCAGATCTTGAATGTTTTTAACAACCCAGAGAAGTAGAAGGGATCATCCCAATTTTACAGATTAGAAAATTGAGGCATAAAGGTTAACTTGCCAACAATTATACAACCACTTTCTGGCAGTTTCACTCCATGTATGAGCTCAGGTTGTCTGATTCCAAAGCCTATTGATCTCAAGCTCTTACGTAGGGCCAGGGTGAAACTGGAAATTGTTCAAATAGTTGTTTAAGTTCTTGTTGATTTTGAGTGCCTCTGGGGTTCTTGTAGCTCCTCCCTGTACTCTCTACACTCAGCAAATGTCTCTGCTACTGCCCTAGAGTCTGAAATAACTTTGCTATAAAGATGTATATTGATGTCAAACCTTGTCGTTGCACTATCACGAATATCATTGCTTTTTAAAGGAGCATGCCTGGAAGAGCAACACTTTAAGGGAATTTGGGTTAGTTTAGCACACATTTAATGAGAACTTATTTTGTGCCAGGCCTAGCACCGGATGGAGGGGACAAATGATTATGATACAGTCTTGTTCTTAAGGGGCTTAGAGGCCCATGGCAGAATGTGTCAGTAAAGCATGGTATGTGTTAGGATTCTAACTGTAGGTGCTATAGAAGCCCAAAGAAGGAATATATAATGTTTGGGGGTAAAGGTTTCTTAATGTTATAATGACATTTGAGCTGAGTCATGAGGGAAATATCAAAGCCAGGTGAAGGCAACAGGTGCACTTCCAGGCAGAGAGAGTAATCTAAGCATGTTTGTGTTGGCTGTAATGGTGGACTTATGAGGTACTTATTTGACAGATGGAAGAGAGAACTCTTAAGGGCCAGGCACATTGGCTCAGGTGTGTAATTCTAACACTCTGTCTCAAAAAATAAAAAATAAATAAAAATGAAGATCACTGTCCTACTCTTCTTGAGTTGGTTCACATGTAGACTCAATAACCCAGTTCCTTAAGTCACTCCTCATGAGACTCTGTCTCCAATATCTTTACTATAGGTAGTAGAGAGGATCCTCTTATCTAAAGTTTTCTCTCTCTTTTTTTTTTTTAAACATCGTCTCACTCCTTCACTCTGGGTAGAATGCCATGGCATCCTTGCAACTCACAGCAGCCTCAAACTCCTGGGTTCAAGTGATCCTCTTGCCTCAGCCTCATGAGTAGCTGGAACTCCAGACATGTGCCACCATTCCCAGCTAGTTATTTTTCTACTTTTTTACTGTGCATAGGTTGTTATTAAGAGACCTTTGGAGAGTTAGTTGCCTTTCCAACCCCATTGCTTATCTTCATTGGGAATCTGCATTTTTAACAAAAGAGTCCCAGTTAAATAAGGTAAGGTAAATTGGACACAGCTATTTCCTGGACTACTCTAAGAAACACTCAGGAAGAAACAAAAAGCAGTGCTCATGTGGAATCTTTAGAGGGGGGAAAGATACTCCTTTAAGATGAGAGTTGCACCATCAGTAGAAGGAACGAGTGTAGTTGTGTAAGTCCCTAGAATTTTTTGTTTTTTGAGACACAGCCTCAAGCTGTCACCCTGGACAGAGTGCCAGTGGCATCACAGCTCACAGCAACCTCCAATTCCTGGGCTCAAGCGAGTCTCCTGCCTCCGCCTCCCAAGTAGCTGGGACTACAGGCGCCCGCCACAACACCCGGCCATTATTTGGTTGCAGCCATCATTGTTGTTTGGCGGGCCCAGGCTGGATTCAAACCCGCCAGCTCAGGTGTACGTGGTTGGAACCTTAGCCCGCTGAGCCACAGGCGCCGAACTGGATTTTTTTTTTTTTTTTTTTTGAGACAGTGCCTCAAACTGTCGCTCTGGGTAGAGTGCCGTGGCATCACAGCTGATAGTAACCTCCAACTCCTGGGCTCAAGTGATTTCTCCTGCCTCTGATGCCCAGCTAGTTTTTGGTTGCAGCTGTCATTGTTATTTGGCAGGCCCAGGCTGGATTCAAACCCACCCGCTCAGGTGTATGTTGCTGGCACCTCAGCCACTTCAGCCACAGGCACTGAGCTGAGTCCCTGGAAATTGAGATACAGATTCAGTAGAGTCTCTCTTACCCTTGATTCTTTGAAATGTAACCATTAGGAAGCTTTTCTCTACTATGAAGTTATCCTAATACTAGGTCTCAGGGACTTTGTTTCTCCTCCAGGAGCAAGAACTCAAAGCTGCTGCTGATGGTGTATTATCTGAAGTGAGGAAAAAGCAAGCAGACACCAAAAGAATGGTAGACATTCTTCGGGCTTTGGAGAAATTGAGGAAACTGAGGAAAGAGGCTGCAGCAAGGAAAGGTAACTGTGGGTTTGCATTTCTTCTCTATCTTGGTGCCTCCCTACCTCAAATATTACTGAAAGAAAAGTATTTGAAACCTCACTATGTTCACCTTGTAGTAGAACTGGGCATGTCAGCAGTAGCTCAAAAGATTTGAAGCAGGAAGCCTCAGATGTTTAGCCTTTGGTAAAACTTTGGTAGTCAGTGTTAGAAAGAGAGGCAGATGTGGCAACCCGCTGCATTATCTTCCCCTTGATTCATCGTTCCTACCTTAGGCATTCCTGTTCACACTTTTCTGAATGTGCATGCTGTGGTTGGTCAGCTTTGCCCATGCACCAAGCTAAAAGCTTTTCTACCTTACTTGATGCACTGGAAAGTTTTGAAAACTTATCATGCTCCTTCAGATACATTTTAAACCTCAATTACTGCCCTTTGGAAAGGTATCAATTGTTGAACAGAGCAGAGAATGCCTTGTAGACTCCTTGGATATCTCTAGCTTCCCTGCATGTCACTTTTGGACTCAGTAGACCTCACTGGTCTCCTCTTGCCTCTGGAGAAAACACCAGATACCATCACCAGATAGTCTTAAGTCTCTTCACAAATGTTTGTTCCAGCCATGCTGGTGTTTTAGATGTTACTCAGTTGTGCTTTCCATTTGCCTGTCTAGATTTTTACTTTTGTGAACCCTCAATCTCATCTTTGCCATTTTAAGATCTCACTATCCTTCAAAACCAAACACAGATACAACATCTTCATTCTTCCCGAGTTTGGGCTAAGGTGACCTATTCCTTCTCACTTGCAGCTGAATTGGACTATATATTGCTGCCTTATTTGTTAATAGTAGATTGTAGGCCTTTGTCATTTAGCAGAGATGTTTGAGAGTACACAGATTAGCAAATGCTACTCTAGCAAATCATTTTCCCTGTGTGGTTTAAAATGTAAATGAAAACTGTGGGATTAGCGCCTGTGGCTCAACGGGCTAAGGTGCCAGCCACGTATACCTGAGCTGGCGGGTTCGAATCCAGCCCCGGCCCGCCAAACAACAGTGATGGCTGCAACCAAAAAATGGCCGGGTGTTGTGGTGGGCGCTTGTAGTCCCAGCTGCTTGGGAGGTGGAGGCAAGAGAATCGCTTGAGCGATTTAAAGTGAATTAAAGGTTGCTGTGAGCTGTGATGCCACGGCACTCTATCCAGGGTGACAGCTTGAGGCTCTGTCTCAAGAAAAGAAAAGAAAACTGATTTATTTTTATTTTTTTTAGGTAATCTTTGTTGCCCCAGTAAAGTACTATGGCATCACAGTTCACAGCATCCCCAAACTCCTGGAAATTTTTTTTTTTTTTTTTTTTTGTAGAGACAGAGTCTCACTTTATCGCCCTTGGTAGAGTGCCGTGTGTAACACAGCTCACAGCAACCTCCAACTCTTGGGCTTAGGCGATTCTCTTGCCTCAGCCTCCCGAGTAGCTGGGACTACAGGCGCCTGCCACAACACTCGGCTATTTTTCTGTTTTACAGTTCGGCTGAGGCCGGGTTTAAACCCGCCACCTTCTTTATAGAAGGTGCCCTATTTGAAGAGCCACAGGCGCCTCCCAAACTCCTGAATTTTTATTAGAGATAGGGTCTTGCTCTTGCTCAAGCTGGTCTTGGACTCCTGAACTCAAGGGATGCTCCCACCTTGGCCTCCCAGAGTGCTAGGATTACAGGTGTGAGCCACCGCACCCAGTCAAAACTGATTTTTTTAAACTCTTAATGAGGGTAGCGCCTGTGGCTCAGTGGGTAGGGTACCAGCCCCATATACCAAGGGGTGGCAGGTTCAACCCGGCCCCGGCCGAACTGCAACAAAAAAATAGCCAGGCAATGTGGCGGGCGCCTGTAGTCCCAGCTACTCGGGAGGCTGAGGCAAGAGAATCGCCTAAGCCCAGGAGTTGGAGGTTGCTGTGAGCTAGGTGACGCTGTAGCACTCTACCAAGGGGGATAAAGTAAGACTAAAAAAAAAACTCTTAATGAAATTTTATTGGAATGTGACCATTTTGTGTTCACTCAGGCTCCTTCACCAGCTAAGTTATTGGCTTCTCCTCACCAGCCTTCAGAGTGGCTAATTCAAATTTTCAGGCCTCAGAATCAGATGACCCCATTGTGGTACTGTTAGGGCACTTGTAAGTCCTAGATGGAAGTTAGCTTCTGCTGTGTCTACCCATCTCTCTTACCAGAAAGCAGAACCTGAGGGCTACTAGTTAATATTCTTCCATTCCACATTCTCTGTGAGATGATTCCTCAGTAAACTGGAATCAAGTGAATTTTCCAACATTTCTCAATATTGGACTTCTTCATTTTGATCCAGAAGAAGGAAGAACTTATAGGAGAATTATGATCTATAAAAATAGGCATCCTCTGTGGAGTTAATTGACTTGAATGCAAAATGGTTTGGTAAGGGCTGGGTGTGGTGGCTCATGCCTGTAATTCTAGCACTCTAGGAGGCTGAGGTGGGTTGGATTGCTTGAGCTCACAAGTTCAAGACCAGCCTGAGCAAGAGTGGGACCCCATCTCTAAAAAATAGCTGTAGTCCCAGCTGTCTGTCAGGAGGCTAAGGCAAGTGAATTGCTTGAGCTCAGCTGCTATGAGCTGTGACACCACCACACTCTACCAAGGGTGACATAGTGAGACTCTGTTTCAATAAATAAATAAATAAATTAATTAATTAAGAAATATGTGTAAAGTACTTAAAACAGTCCCAGTACATAGTAAATGCTACATGTGTGTTTCATATTACTATTTTATATCAAGTAATATAAAGGCCATCCATGGGAATTACTCAGCAGGTCATTAGTGACTTATGCTAGCGCATTTCAGTGGAGTGAAGGGCGTAGAAGCCAGATTAAAATAAGATAAGAAAAGCAAACAGTACAACTAAGAGATTGCCTGTGATGAAAAGAAATGAGCAAGATCGATACCTAGCATGTGATGAAAATGATGGTGAGAGGTATTGTGTGTGATAGGGTCATGGGGAAAACTTGAGCAAGTTCAAATGCTAAGGGAAGGAATGAGTAGAAGGGGAAGAGTTGGAGAGAAGTAGGAGGGATAGTTGATGGCTTATGATCCCACATAAGGGTGGAGATTTAGATCCCAGGTGGAGGGATTGATTTAGGTGGAGAAGGACCTATCTTCCACAAGCATGAAAATGAAGAGACGAGGGTAATGTTGCAGATGAGTGCAGTCAGAGGCAGAATGTTGAGGGATTTTTGGCCTGCTGGCCTGTTTTCTCTGGAAAACAGGCTACATGGTTTGCCAAGCATTAGTAGAGAAGTAGGGCTTTAGGAGAACAGAGAAGGTTTGAAATAACTGCTGTGAAGAGTGAGTCAACCAACCTGAACCCCATGGAAGATGGTTGCAGAGCAGTGCTGTGGGTCCAGCTGACATACCTATATATTGGCACCAGTCCACACAGTCAAATGACTTCTAGGAGCACTCTGCAGCTGGCAGGTCTGCACAGAGCATAGTGCTGTTGTGATTTTGCTTTATGGGATGACCACAAGTTTGGGGAGAAGGAATGGAAGAAGGATAGAATCTGATATATCGGGAGGATGGGTAGAGGGAGGGTGATTGGTGGGATCACACCTACGGTGCATCTTAGAAGGGTACAGGTGAAACTTACTAAATGTAGAATACCAATGTCTACATATACTGATTATGAAAATGCCATGAAGGCTGTGTTAAACATTTCGATGAAAATATTTCAGATTGTATATGAAGTCAGCACATTGTTGCCCATGATTGCACTAATGTACATAATTAAAAATTAAAAAAAAAATCTGATATATCAGGTCTGGAAGTCCTGATGAAGCTGACAAACAGGACTTTGGGGAGAAGGAACTAAAAGAACTGAAGAGGGGGAGAAAGTTGTAGTTAGAGAAGAGAATAATTAAGACTTTCGAGATGTGGCTCAGGGGCTAGGGCTTCGGCCACATATATCGGGGCTGGCATGTTTGAACTCAGTAAACAACAATCACAACTGCAACAAAAAAATAGGCAGGCGTTGTGGCAGGCATTTGTATTCCTAACTACTTGGTAGGCTGAGGCAAGAGAATCACTTAAGCCCAAGAGTTTGAGGAGGTTGTAAGCTGTGATGCCATGGCACTGTACCCAGTGCGACAGACAGTAAGAGTCTGTCTCAAAAAAAAAAAAAGACTTTAGAGGTGGAAAGTGTTTTTCTGGTCATGCCAAGGTCCAAAGACCAGTCTTGGTCCAAGGCCCCAAGGTATGTGTGGATAAAGAGGAATAGAGGTGAAGGCAGTCCCAGCAGTCTGAGATGGGAACAAGCCACATGTCCTCATTGGATCTGCAGCCACTAAGGGCTGATGGAATATTTGTGAATTTTTGCTGAATTAGCAGATTTTAGTAGTTATATCAGAGACTGAATGACTTAACAAATCCTAAAATATTTACTATCTGTAAAGGTAAAGAAATGAAACAAAAGCATGAAATTATTACCAAGCAGCAGAGTGAAAACTTAAATTTGTATAAAAATATCATGTATGCTTGGATGAATTTGAGTTTTAGAGTTTCCATAGTTGAGAATAAGGCAGTTATGAGAAAATGATAATGGAGAAATATTAGCCTTTTTTTTTTTTTTTTGAGACAGAGCCTCAAGCTGTCGCCCTGGGTAGAGTGTCGTGGCATTACAGCTCACAGCAACCTCCAATTCCTGGGCTCAAGCGAGTCTCCTGCCTCTGCCTCCCAAATAGCTGGGACTACAGGCG